>VZTB01013174.1:564032-652482 GCA_013397245.1 Thryothorus ludovicianus | reverse complement strand
CGGCCTCTCCCTGGCGTGCCGGCCCCTCGCACGCACCGGGATCCCGCACCTGCCCCGGCCGATCCGCCCGGCCCCATCCGCCGCCCTCGCCCCCCGTCCCGCCCGTACCTGGTAGTACCCGAACTGTCCCTGCTGCCGCCGCCTCCTCACGCAGTAGTAGGCGACGCCGGCCCCCGCAGCCAGTGCCAGCGCGAAGCACAGCGCTGACAACGTCCCCGTGGCCACGGAGCCCGCCCCCTGCGCCGCGCCGTTCACCTGTGCCGAAAACAGCGGCCCCGTCACGGCTCCGCCCCGGCCCAGTGGGACCTTGGGCAGCCCTGCCAAGATGAGCCATGCCAGGGAGCAGAGGACAAGGCCAGTTCTTGGGATGAGTCTGCCACATCAGCCCTGTTCATGCCCCAGACTCACGTGGCCAAAGTGAACAAGGGGCGGTGGGATCCTCAGTGGCTCTGCTATCACATGAATGATGCCATTGGAAGCTATGATGTCCCACTCCACAATCATTGTGTCATTGATCCCCTTGGCGTCCTACAGCACAGGACACAGATGATGTCACCTGCCCAGAAAGGCTCCCCATCATTCCCTGTCTCAAAAGAGATGTGATGAAAACTTGTGGGGTTTTTTTGCCCTCTGCCAAGGCTAAACCTACTGAGTGCTCTGTACTGTTGCTCGCTGGGAGGTCTGACACATGGAGATCGTATCCTGACTGGGATGGGATGATGGTCCCTGTCGTGAGGTTGAAGCTGAAGAGGATGACATTGCTGGATGACACATGGAGCTTCAGTTCTTCTGCTGTCAGTGTCTGAATAAGCACCAGTGCACAGGGGTGAGAAACGGATGAGCTGATCTCTCCCTTTCCCTGCTGCTGTGCAGACCCCTGGCCAAGCCCAGACTCCATCCACAGCCACAGCCGGCTCCATTAATGGATAACATGGCACAGAATGATTGTGCAGAGCAGAGGGGATTTGCCACCCTTAGGATGGTCAAAGCTCAGCTGGAGAAGGCTCTGAGCATCCTGACCAAAATGGCTCTTTTGAGGAAATGGCTGGACTGGAGATCTCCAATCCACTGATCCTCTCTGACCCACATTCCTCCTCCTTTCCCAGACTATTTCACACCATCACACCAGCTTTGGTGACACCTCTGCTCGCCTCTGATAGTTCATCCCTCCTTGCTTACCTCATTGTCTGCAAAGCCAGAATTCAGAGGGGCAAAGAGAGTTTTGGGAGCAGAGGCATCAGACAAATACATGAAAAAATCCAGTCCTTCTTCTGTGTCATTGGCAAAATTGAGCAACATCTGGAAGAGAGGGGAGATCTTCCCCATCAGCACAATGCCACCACCTTCCCTGGCCCAGGAACCTCCCAGCCCTGGGAAGAAGCCCCCTCTGTGTCTGTAGCCTCTACGTGCACACAGAGCAAACCCCAGCTCCCCCTGTTCCAGCTGGTCCCTGGCTCTGCCCTGCTGCTCTGCAGAACCAGCAGGGAGTTGCTTACGGAGTAGAAGGTGGAGAAGCGTTCCTGGTCTGCGAGCACATCGGGCAGTTTCCCACTGCACCAGTACCCATCTCCCACAAAGCCATCAGGGCAGGTGCAGGTCACATCTGCAAAGAACACCAGGCTGGGATTGGACTCGCAGTGCTGGCTGCACCAAGCACCTTTGGATTTCTGGATACCCTCATCACGTTCCCTCTGGGCATGGGCATGGCAGAGGGGGTGTGCCCGCCTGCCCTCATGCTCCAGGGCCTGCTGCCCTGACACAGCTCTCGTGCCAAACTGGAGTGTCCCCAGGAAAAGTGCTGGCACCACTCACCCTTCTCCCGGTAGCAGAACGCGTCCCAGGTCTCGCTCAGGTTGCTTCGGGAGCCGTAGTCCACAATGCCCACACGGCTGGACCCACAGCTGGGGTTGGGGTAGGCTGTGGGGTATCCAGCTGTGCCATTGTCCAGCCAACCCACCAAGCACAGATGGAATCCCATCTAGAAGAGGAAAAACAGTGATTAGATTAAAAATAGCTCTGTCCCAGGTTTTCCACCCCAATGAACATTCCCACTGTGCCTCATCCAACATACCTCCCTCACCCAAAGTGTTGGGACACAAGTCCCATCCCAGTGTAAGTGGCGAGACCCACCAGCCCTTCTGCTTCATGGATGTAGATGGAGCAAACAGGGCCTGGCCAAGGGGATGAGAGGTCACCCACCCACATGTCACCCCTGGGCTGGCTCAGGGCCCAGGAGATGCATGGCCTGTCCCAACCCCATGAGGAGACACATCCACCCGTGCCCTGACCTGCTGTGCTGCTCCCAGCTGCTGGAATGTGGCCAGGGAAGCACCTTCTGCAGCACAGGCTGCCTGAGCCTGCTCATAAGTGAAGTCATATTTTTTCTGGGGTGACTGCAGGTGAAACACACCCATGGTCTTATCTGCAAAACACCAAAGCCCAGGAGCATCAATCAGTACAGGACACACTGAGCCACCTCCCTGGGCAGCCACATGGGTCCCTGTGTGACTGTGGACAGCACTGCCAAGGACAGTGGGATATGGAAAAGGCACAAGTCAGGGAGAGGCTTCCTCTGAGCTTTCTGCCTTCCACACGGGAGCCACTGCCACAGGAGGCCATCTCACATCACATGGGAGCAGACAAGGATGGCTCACCCTCCCCACGTGACACATAGGGAAAAGGGAAATGTGGAAACCACACCACACTACAGAAATGAGTCCCTGTCCCCTTGGGCCCTTGAGGGGAGCTCCAGGCCAAAGGTGAGGGATGAGGGAACGTGGCCTCCCCATGGAACACCCCCTGCAGGGAGCACACTCACCATGGAAGTGCAGGTCAGTGCAGGTGGCCTCCCGATGGCACTGCCCGTTGTCCTCCAGGCACCGGTCCACGGGGGGCACGGCCTGTGCCAGGCACTGGATCCCGTCACCCACATAGCCCTGCTTGCACTCGCAGCGCCGCTCGTTCTGCACAAGGGAAGGCGGCAGCTGTGTGAGTGCAAACACACAGGTGCCAGCTGGGGGTCCTTGCATCCCTGTGGAGAAGGGGATGAGTCTTCAGAATGCCCCTACAGCCTGCTGGGGCCAGGACAGAACTGCGAAAGGCCACATGGGGCAATGCCACATCGAGTCCTCGGCAAAGTGCTGTTTGTTTGAGCTGAGCTTTGAGCTACGTGGCTCCTGACTCTTCCACTGCACCATGCTCCCTGTCCCATCTTCTGGCTTGTGGTGATCAGCTTTGGTTCTTCTGCAAAAATGGCCAGCCCTGTCCCTGAAGGACCATCCAGGAGCCCCAAAAACAGGGCGGGAATGACACAACTGACACAGCTTTTGCTCCTTAGACAGAGGAGTAGGGAGAAACAGCCTCAGCATAACATCCCCAGAACTGTCACAGCAGCACAGCCCCTGCCGGGTGGAAAGCACCCGCAGGAAGAGCATAGGGCACCGGAGAGGAGGGGCAGGGGACTGCAGCAGGGGGGACACCGTAGCGTGGCTGTCGCAGGGGACCCAGCTGGGCGGTGCTCCCCGGCACGATGTCCCCAGGGACCGCGCTCACCGGGCCGGTGCTGATGCAGTGGGCGTGCTCGCTGCAGTCCCCGTTCCTGCCGTCGGCACAGCGGTCGATGGGCTCGCAGATGTAGCCGTCACCTCTGTAGCCGGGGGCACAGGCGCAGGACACGTTCACTCCCGTCTGTGAGCACTGTGCGTGCCTGGCACAGCCCCCGTTGTCCTGGCTGCACATGTCGATCACTGCGGGAAGGAAGCCCTGGGTTAACTAAACCATCTCATGGGGGCAGCCTGGCTGTGTCGCCAGTTGTCACCCCAGCATGGCCGTGGGCGGACGGTCACCTCCTGTCCCGCCCTCTTGTCCGCTGTCCCCCTGCTCCAGCCCAGCCCCGTGGCCGCCCCGTACCTGAGCAGCTTCTCCCGTCCCCCTCGTAGTGCAGGTCACACTCGCAGAGGTTGCCGGCGCGGCAGACGGCCTGGGCGTGGCACGGGGGAGAGCAGGTGGGTGCCACCACTGAAACCAGAACACAGCCGGCTCATCGTGACCGCAGGGCTGGGACACGGGCACGGCTGCCACCACCAGCCTCTGCCCCAGGCCACTTGCCCCACTCTCCCACCTCTCTCCCTCCCCCCGCTCTCTTCTGCAGGTGCCTTGCCCAAACACAGAGGTTTGTTACTCCATCAAACACACCTGAGATCTTCACATCTGCCTCAAGCCCCTCTAGGAGCACCTCTGAGCTCAGGGACTTGCTCATGATCCAGCAGAACTTTTCTCCTCCACCCCTTCCTCACCACCCCAACCCTTGTGAAATTCAACAGCATGTGGCAGATCTTGGGATGAGCCTCACAACTGAGAGCTCCTGTCTGGAGATATTTCTGAACAGCTCCTGGGAAAATAGTGTGTCCCAGAGAACAGCAGGTGGGTCCCAGGGAGTAGCTGAGCATCCCTCACCCAGTCTGATTTCACAGTGGTCCCCAGTCCAGCCCTCGGCACAGAAGCAGAAGCCGTCACCGTGCAGGCCTCCATTGCACACACCATTCTCAGTACAGTTGCACTCTGTGAGGAATGGACAAACTGTCATTTATGCCCTGGTGGAAAGGCCCTGGGACAGCCACGTGTCAGAAATGTGGCATTGTGGGCAGGTGTGAAGGTGGGCACAGAAGCCCAACACATCCCTTCCTGCCAGTCCTGGCCCCCTGTCACACACACCCTTCACAGAGGAAGAGAAACCTCTGCACCCACAATACCCCACCACTCCTCTCCCCTGGGCATTTCTGGAATGTGTTTCTTACTCTGAAAACATCCCTCGAGACCCCATGAGGCCTGGTTTGGGTGGGAGGATGGAGGACTCTCTTTTCTGTCCCTTTGCTTTTGTCTCACATGGGCATAGGTCCCAGGTGATCCTCTTTCTGTACAGGGGTCATCACAACTTCGGTGTCCCCCAGCTCACAGAACAGTGAAATACTTTCTCCCGACCCGGGGCTCTCAGCAGTGCTGGACAAATGAGGAGGGGTCTTTGACCCTGTGGCCTTATCACCCCCTCTCCTGCACCCCCCGTGCCACAGCCCCGCACAGCCCGGCCGCGCTGCTGCCCCTCCCGGCCGCTACCTCGGCACTCGGGGCCGTATCTGCCGGGCGCGCACAGCTCGCAGCCCGTCCCGATGAACTCGTGGCTGCAGTTGCAGATCCCTGAGCCGCCGATTTTGTCATCGCAGGTCCCACGGTTGTTGCACGGCGCCTCCAGCCCTCCTGGGCACGCTGCAAATGGGGCACCTTAGTGAGGCTCTGGCGGCAAAGGGACCCTGTGCTGGAGGGGAGCCACCCGCTGTCCCCACAGACCCTGCCCAGCAGGTGCCCCCGAGCTGCTGATCAGGGGGTGCTCGGACCACGGACAGCTCAGCAGTCTGGGGACTGCGTGCTGGGGATGTCCCATCACAGTAAAACTTAGGAATGGGGGCAAGAGAGATAAATTTGGCACTGCTTCTGGCTGCTGTGGCGTGCTGGGTCTTGCTGCCCTGGCCCCTCACGAACAGCAGACTCACCCCAGGATGTGAAAGCTGCCCATGGCACAGAGGGCAGAGGGAATGGTTGAGCACTGACAACATCTAGAGGTGAGTGACGTGTCTGACAGCCACCCAGGGCTCTTCACAGAGACAAGATATTCTCCAAGGAAAAGGAACTCCCTGTTACAATCCCGGGGTATTGCTCCCTGCACCCTCCACAGGCTGGGGCTCCTTGCCTGCGGTTTTGCCCTCCCTTCTCCAGGGAAGCACACTCATGGATGTCGGATGTGCTGAACCAGCAATGCCACCTCCCCGAGGGGGACAGGGCCGGGCGGGGCAGGGGGCGCGGCTCACCCCGACAGTCCCGGCCGTAGTGGTTGGCGCAGCACTGCGGGATCCACTGGCTGGACACGCAGCTCCTCCTGCAGCCTCGTCTCAGAGGCCCCCTGGAAGAGAAGTGTCTCCTGAAGGGGTCCCACGGGGAGTGTGGCCACGCCGGGCGCAGCAGGGAGTTGCGGTGGAGCAGGAAGGTGTTCCTCAGCAGGTGGTTTCCATAGTAGTAGCAGCGCTTGGTTTCCCCCTGTGAGGAAACAGGCACAAAACAGAGTTTGCCACACCGGTCACTGAAAACTCACCTTGACTTTTCTGGTGACATTCATTCAGTTTTATGGCAAGGAACAGAGGATCCCTAACATGTGCTGGGGCTGGTGACAGTGGAGCCCCAGAGGAAGCTCAGGCATACGCCAGAAGCCAGCAGTGAGAACGGGGTACAGCCACTGCCTGAGATCCCTGAGCCACTCCCAGGCCGAGATCTTTTGCTATAAAATCACCCATTGAGGGACCCCTGTGCCACTGTCACCCACACAGGACTGACCAAGCAAAGACCACTGCACCCCAGATTTTTCAGCCCAGCTCCTGCATGACGTGGGACAAGGCATGGACCACGTGATTGAGTCAAGGGCTTGCCACATGCAGGAGGGGCCTTCATTTTGCTGCTAAAACCATGCAGGAGGGGCACATGGGTGTTGCCATCAGTCCCCTCCCTGGTGACAAAGCTGTGAGCTTTACCCGTTGAACAGAGCCAGCAGGGCAGGGTGGCTCGAAGCCACAGAGTCCACAGCTCTCTGTAGATCCCTGTGGAGAGGAGAAAGAAACCTCACAACAACTCTACACATGCTGCTGCCTCTCTTGGCTGCTCAGAGCTTTGCCAAGGAAGAACAGCAAGCCCTCCAGACATCCCTCTTCCCAGGCACAGGGCTGCATGGCTGGCCCAGATCCTCACCCACCTCATCATGGGTGCTTACCTGCAGCTCAACAAAGGTGAACTCATCACACCGAGACCCCAGATCCGGTGGCTCCAACAGTCTGTCAATGCCATAGGCAATGCCCCCGTTGAACTCCATGTGCCTCTGGATGATGGTGGCCTCACCATTCCCAATCAGAATCTCCCCCTAACAGAGGAAGAAAGCAACTTGTGATTCTGGCACATCCTGGCTGTACCACTCAAAAGTTGCTCGGTTTTGACTGCCATGGTTTCTTAATCACTGCAAGAACTCCAAAATCTCTGTGCAGATGTCCTTGACACTTGGCACTTTTCACTGTCGTCTCTCCTAAGGATGGCCTCTGTCCATGCAGCACCTTTAGGCTGTGGCACCACAGGGTTGGCTTTTCAGCCAGGTCATTGTGACATTGACATGCAGGTACCACACACCCCTGCACTTCCCTGCCAGCTGGCCATACCTTGGGCCTCCTTACAGCCAGGGAATGGGGTGCCCCAGCCTGCAAGCACCCCCTGTGTTCACTGCCTGCCAGAAGTACCAGTTGCCCTGTGGCCATGCCCAGGGACACTTGCTCTGTGGAAGCCAAGTCTGGAATCACCAACACTCACCACGTGGGCTTTGCTGCAGCTGAATGAGATGGTGGAGCCGTGCATGGTGCGTATGGTTTCAACCTGGGGCACGTTACCAGCAACAATCTAAGGGGGAAAAAGAAGAATGTGAAGAGGAGACTGGAAAAACTGGCAGTTCATGTTAACACATGGTGAGGACAGGGATCAGTGGCCAGCCTCGGTGAGTGTCATGTGGCAGTCTTTGAGGCAGGTGTGGGTGGCACAGCACAGCTGTGCTGGGTTAGTCCCAAATTCCTGCACGGTGAGAGGCCAGTGTGAAAAAGCAGGGCCTGGCTTTGCTCAGCTGGGCTCTCCCCTGGTTCAAAGCCCTGTACACAGGAGCCTGTTTGTGAGCCTTGCAGCTCCCCAGAGCTGATGACAGAAGGTTTCAGCTCAGCCACCAGAGGGTCACAATGACGCTGCAGGTGCCTCAAACGCTCAGAGAGCATTGAGTCCTCTCAAGACAACTGATATGCCATGTGTTCTATGGCAGCAAAATATTTGGCAAGGTCACTCTGCCGCAGCCACAGCAGACAGTGGCACCTCGTGTGGCCCTGGCAGCGACAAACCTGTGTGCTGACACATTCACCTTGGTGTCCCTGATCATGTGTGCTTTGAGGTAGGAGGCCAGCACGTCCCGGTGCTCCCGGCGGTACAGGAACTTCTGCCGGCTCTCCGGGAGGGCGCTGAAGGCGGCGTCCGTGGGCCAGAGCAGCGTGAAGGGTCTGTGAGCGGCATCCCCGAGCAGCGGCAGCAGCTCCGCGTCCTGCCGAGAGCACAGGCGCTCAAGGGGGAGCCCCGAGCCCGCCCTGCCCACCCTGCCCGTGCACAGGCACACAGCACCCCCGGGCAGCGGGGGCAGCGCTCACCTGCAGCAGCCTGCGGTAAATGGTGTACCCAAAGGCCTCGGCCACCTCCGTGATGTTCTGCTGCAGAGGGAGGAAAGCAAACGACTGACACCAAGGGTTCCCCATGCAGGACCAGGGGAGAAAACAGACAGGCAACAACTACAGTAGCTAAACACCAGTTCATTCATTTCTGTCACCATCATGCTGATGATTTGGCCTGGAAAGGCAATTCAAAGAGAATTTCAGAGAAGTGGTGGCATTCAGCAGCCTCCACTTCTCTGATTAATCCTGGATAGACACTGCTATGGCAGGAGCTGGGATGAATTCCAGCACTCTGTTGTGCTGCACAGAAAATGTGTTACATTCTGTAAAATGCAGGATCTATAAGCCCCTAATGCTTGCTTAAGGAGTCACAGAGAGGCATTGGCAAACTCATGCTGCAAGCTGCTCTGTGCTGGAAAAGGAGTGTAATGGTTGGCACAGGACAAGGTCCTCCTGCCTACATCCAGAACTGTTGTTCCCTAGTGATGGAAAAGGCTCCTTATGCTCCAAATATGGCTATGCCACAAATGCTGTCACCTTCACAAGCCAAATCTGTGGCCTCAGACAACCCTTAAGCAGTTAGGGACAGGGAGGAAGAGCAGCCCAGGCAGCTTTGGGCTGAGGCAGCGCTGCTGGGAGAGAGATCCTGTCCCTGAGCTCTCCACAGCCCTGACACCAGGGCACAGCTCCAGCCTTACCTGTGAGAGCTTTGAGGAGATGTTATGGCCCACCAGGTCGCTGGGAATGAGGATCTTGTTGATGAAGTGAATGACCCCATTCACACCTACGATGTCACTCGTGACCACTTTGGCCTCCTCGTTGAGAGTGATGCTATTCTGAGAGAGAGGGGACCTGCTGAGGCCTGCACCAGCCACAGCACCACCCTGGCACTGTCTGTGGGCCCCAGGGTTGTCACAACCACAGTGCCTTCACATGACAGAAAAAGTGACTTCCTGACAAATGGGACAGCAAAGGGAATTACCTCGTTCACTGTGATCTTTATTTTGTGGCCAGATAAAGATGTAAGGGAGCCCTGGCCTTCCAGGTCACTGGAGAGCAGCTTCTGGCAGCCCACCATGTGGTAGCGAAGCAGGTCCCGGAGGAGACCCCTGCTCTTCCACTCCTCAAACTACAGAGAGGAAACAGGAGTGAGGCCACACCAGGGCACTTTGGCTTGCACACAGGGTCCCCAGCCCCAGTGAGGGAGACCTGGATTGGCTGAGTTCCCTCTGGCTCTTCCTGCAGGGAACATGGTCCCCTCAAAATGCACTGAAGGCACAAAACCATTTGAGAGCTTTGGGAAATTACAACCAGTTTGACTAGTCAGTGATGGGGTTAGGATATTCCATTACACTGGCACCAAAAAGCTACCATTTCTTATTCCTGACAAGGAGAAAGGGGTCTGTCTCAGATGCATGGGAGCCTTGCTGTTACCAGCCCCATGGTAACACCACACACCACTCATCTGGCACAGTCATTCTGAGGCCCACAGGACATCATCTCCAGGGGTCTCCTTACAAGAGGAGATATGTCCGCCCCTGTCCAGGTTTTCTCCTCTGTGAGATGCCTCCAAACTTCAGCTTTTACACTGATGGAGAACAGGGGATGCCTTTAACTCTCCATGGTGCAGACCTTTTGCATTGATTCACTGGGCAGAACAGTCCCAGAGGGGACATGGCCACAACTGGAGGAGCTGCCAAACACCTGACAGAGCTTGGCACTTACCACTGTGGTGTTTCCTATGAAATCTGTCTGTGGGACGAAGACAGTGAAAGGCCCTGCCCCGCTGAGCTCTTTGATGCTTTCTGCCTGTGTTAGAAGAGCATTTGTGGGAAGGGAAGAAGAAAACATTGCTCCAGTTAGTAAGACCCTTTGCAGAAAGCCCTAGGTGGGATTTACTAGAGACAAGAACAAAGCTGTCACCAACCTGCATCATCCTAAAGAACACGGATGCATCTGGAATCCTTCCAAGCTCCTTAAACAAAGGGAATCAGCTGGTGTTAGCAGGGTCCCTGCCACTTGCTCCTCACCAATCAGCACAGAAACCTGCTCCTTCCACTCTGGGCCACTCTCACACCTCAGACACACCATTCTCCTGATACACCACAGTGATCTTCCCTTCCTCCCTCACCAGCTCTGCAAGCACAGATGATGTGCATGTTGCAGTGAGCTCTGCCTGCACCATTCACAGGTACTGCAGGATGGAGTGGGCAGAAAATGAAAGCTGGCTGGTCCTGCAGCACCTGTGTCATGGGCAACTGCCCTGTGCTCATGGGACACCTTGAGTGCTTCACAAAATCTCTGCTTTAATCTCACTGTGCTGCCACTGCCAGTTCTGGGATGCTGTCCACAGGGCAGACATACCCTAGCAAGGCAAAGCCCTCTCCTCACCACACTTTCAGTAAGAGCAGAGGCACACACAGTCCATCTCTTTTCTCATGGCTCTGCTGTGGGTACAAGCTTTTGATTGCCACTGCCTGAAAAGGTCACCAGCTTGCCACAAGGACAGCCATTGTACTGGCAAGAGAACTGGACACAGAGTGCTACTCTCCAGACTGAGTCCCAAGTCCTGGCCATGGCCACAGGGGACACGTGCCCTCATCCCACTGGGCAGAAGTGAATTGCCTTGGGAAAAACAAGATCACTCCCATTTGTTTATGACAGAAACAAGCAGTCCCCTGGAGGTATGGCCAACGTTGCTGACAGCAGTAGTGTGTTCCCTCCCTTTGGAGCAAAGTGTCTGTGCTGTGATTCTGTCCTATAGCTGGCACACCAAACACATCTATGATTGATGGAGAGTTTGCTCAAAGCAAACTCCTCTCCCACACCACCCACGTGTCAATGTGACACCAAGATGTGCTCACCCTCTGGAGAGGAGGGAGTGGTTTGCTGCAGGGCAGGGGACACAAGAGGTGCAGCACACCCTCTCACCTGATGCACTTTGCCACGGCAGGTGAAGCCATCCCCAATGCTGTGCCAGGAGCAGGAGCAGTTCCGAGTGCCAGGGCCTGTGTACTTGCAGAGCCCAAAGGGGCTGCAGCCTCCGTTGTTCTGGCAGGGAAAGCACAGGGAAGGCTGCTTGGGGGGCTTCTCCAACCACCTGAACTGCTGCTTGCATGTGAGAGCTGCAAACTCCATCCAGCCCAGTGAAAGGAAACCATCCCTTCCCCCTGCTTAGTGCCTTGGAATAAACCTCACACAAATTCTCAAGGGTTTCCCAGCACCAAATCCTCCCATGAAATAAGACTTTCACACCTCACTTTGGAACACAGAGTCCATGACAAAGCCCCTGATTCAGAGGGACAGTTTGACATGGCAGCGATGCCATGAGCATGGAACACTCTGAGGCTTTTGAGCACACCCTACATGAAATGGACACAAAGGGAAAAGCCCACATGCCTCCAACCCTGTGTCCCTCTGTCCACCCTGAGGGAATGCTGGGTGACTGACATAATTGCAGGTGACTGCCAGAGGTGATGGAGACCAAGGAAATCCTTCAGTATGTGGAAAGGCAAGTCCCCAGCTCCAACCAATGCTGTTCCTGCTGTTAACTCTTGGAAGAAGGGAACACTTGCAGGCTGTGGCCTTCACTTCTGGAAGCAGCCAAATGTAGACATACCTGTTCACATAAGTTGATGGGGTTGCACTGGCTCACACCATCCCCACTGTAACCAGGCAGGCAGTTGCAGGCGACCTGGAGGGACAATAAAGCCTTGGGCTCAAACTTGGACCCAATAAAGGAAACACACAAGGGCTGATCTGCACAGAAAGCATGTGTGTAGCACCCATTGCTACCTCCATGAATAACCAAGCCTGTGTCCACAACAAATATAATCCTAGATTGCCTCCAGCCTCTGGCCAGTGAAGCCATCTGCTCTCATGGAAACAGCAATGTTTTCATCAAGGAACATTCTCTACACATAAGGGAATAAGCAAAGCAGGGCACTGCAATGGACAGGACTGTCTCTAGGAGAATTACACAGCTGTGACAACTTCCATAATAACCTTGCCCTGACATCCACCCTACACACTCACCTTCTTTGGGCCTGTTTTGATGCACTCTGCATTGGTGTGGCAGCCCCCATTGCTTTCGAGACAGAGATCAATTTCTGCAGCAAAACAATAAGGCCAAGTTATTGCTGAGGACTGCTCAAGGCAGCTGGGAACTGGTGACCCAAAGATGTATTGGGAAGGCAACAGGGAGAACAGCTTGGGGAATACTTTCCTGGGAAAGTGTCTTGTGATAGATGAGGAATAGGGGACAACTGCAAGACTCCTGTGGGTCTCTGAGCTGTGACAAATCTACCCACAGAAAATTCCAAGGCTGTCTGTGTGTACTTTAAAGACTATGAGAGGACAGGACTCCCCCTATCTCCATCTTCACCCAGAGCCCCACTGTGTGAGACTGTCCTCACCCTCTGCCTCTGGGCCTCTCCGTGACATGCATAAGAGCAAGAAACCTTGCAGGAATCCTTTTGTTTGAGACCAAAACACTGGTGTTTTAGTCTGAAACTCCTCTTAGGATTGATGCTGCTTCTCTGCTACCCCCAAAACACACCCTGAGCACTCACCCCTGCAGAGTGTCCCGTCCCCAGCATAGCCTTCCTTGCAAACACAGGTTCTCTCTCCTGGGGACACTTTGGTGCATACAGCGTGCACGGAGCAGCCACCATGGTCTATAGTGCAGGGATCTATTTCTGTGACCAAGAACAAGAAGAGCAGAATCAGCTCAGAGCACCTAGGAATAATCAGCTGTGCCAGAATGATCATGTATCTTAACAAAATCACATCTTGTTAAAATCCCTTTGTTTCCCAATGAAACTGTTGGTTCTTTAAGGACATGGGGCCTCATCCACACCTGAGAGAACTCAGTCCCAGTAAATAAGTTAAGCTTAAGTAACTTCCAAATTGGAAATCTTTTCCTCACAGCATTTGCTTATTGACCACTAATGGTTATATGAGAAAAAATATATTTACCTGAACAATGTACATGTTTAGGGATTTTTTCTTGCTTTTTCCCCCCTTACTCACTTTCTAACAAGGGCAATACTGAAAAGAAATTGTAATGTCTACCAATGTTTTACTGTTAGAATTTTTTTTTTTTCCTGGTCTGTTTGCTTTTGACACAATCAAGGTTTGTAATGTAGCTCTGGTGAAGTATCCTGAAATTCCACCTCATTTTGGCTCAGCTGCATTGTTACCTGACTTTGGTATGGCCAGCAAATACAAGAATCACAAAGTTCTAGGGAATTGAAACACCCACATTCCAAGGATTCATGGCCAAACTTGTTACAACTTTGCCCCCAATACTGTGATGTTAGAATGAGTACAATCCATTCATGTGCCCCAAGCAGTAAGAACTGTCCTCCTACACTTGCCTGCCTTTTTATCCCTCTTTAGCAACATCAGGAGCTTCCTGTGTAAAGCTCTGGACTGGAAAATATCTCTACCAAAGCATGGCAGAGTTCATAGTGGATGGCTGAGAGGACAAGGATTGGAGTGATCTTTCCTCTGGCAACTTCCTGCTGTTTATTTCACCTTGTCTTTGCTGGACACACCTGTGCAATGGGTCCCATTCCCTGTGTATCCAGCAGAGCAGAAGCAGGTAGGCAGGGAATCTATGGAACTGTTGAGGCAGCTGAAACAAGACAGGGATAAACAATCACTGACAACACCTCCTGCTTCTGGGAAGCACTGAACAAATCTGGTGTATGCAAGAGACCCCAGTGACCACAGGAGGCACATTCCAGGTGTTCCTTTACAGCTCCAACACCCAATCATGCTGGCCAGGGCCTGGTGTCCAGCCCAGGCCTCCCACAGTGCACCCTCACCACATCTCAAAGCTTCTGCAAGGTACAAGGGGGATGGCAGGGTCCCTGCCTAAAGCAGGACTCTGAATAATGGATGGGAAAGGGAGCAGCACGAGGGAGCCATTCCAGCCCTGTCTCATTCCTTGGCAGGGGCAGAAAGAGCTTGTAAATGGCTGCTTGATTTGCTCCTGAATACCTTGGAGTACCTTGGAATCTCTGCCACCCACACATGCTGAAGGAACTTAGAATGGATGCCCAGACAGACAAAATCCTTGGGGAGACTACACATGGCTCCAAAGAGAATTCCCAGCAAGGAAGTGACAACTCTGCATTTTTGATGAGCAGGCACCTTCTGCCAGCCCTCTGCCAAAATCACCTCTGTGTGAAACTCACACAAACACACATGGATTACTCAGCCCCTTGTCTGCACTTACCTGGCCATTTGATGGCAAGTGTTATTGCATAAGTCAACCTTGATTCCTGCAAGAGAAAACATAAATATAACTTGGAATTTTCAGCTGGAGCCATATCTGCCATCTAGAGAAAAGGAGCCTGCAAACCAGGAATGATGCCAACTCTCTTGTCCTATGTGGCAGCAGGAAAATCTCATGGGATTTATGTTTTGGCTCTTTGCAAGGGAGTGAATCTAATGTTCTCTGTCTGAGCTAATGGTTCAATTTGATTTTATCTGTGTGGCCTCTGCACTGGTAGAAACAAAACAAGGACTGAAACCTTGTTAATCCAGAATATAGAGCCATTTGGTTTTCGCCCTTTTGAAGCAAAAGATGAACTGCTTTCATGCTTGACATTTACACTAGATAGGACAGCTCTGCTTTATTTCTATTTCTAAATTCACAATAAATCAACCATTGTATGCAAACCTTTAAAGTCCCAAGGTATTTAGAAGCTCAGGTTTCTTCTCACCCAAATGCTAATCAAAATCCCAAATCTGTCTCCAACATGTTACTTTGACACACAATGACAGATTTATTGAAAACTGCAGACCATGGCCTGAGCTCACCTGGGTGAACAGATATGTGAGCAGAAAAAGCAGCTGAGCAAATGCACTGGGGCCTTTTGAAAATTCAAATCAGGCCCTGCCACCTTCTTAGGCAAGCAACAGCAGTCATGACCAACCCAATGTGACTGGAAGCTCCCATTTCTCTCCCAGAGCAAGGGGCTGTTTTTGAGCTGCCTCTAACCTCAGTGGAGAGAGAAGCAGGGATTGGTTATTCTTGGTTTACCAAAGTAACTCAAGGGCTCATGTACTGTTGGGGAAGTCACAGCTTGTATGCAGGAATGAGAAAGCAGAGTCTGAAAAGGTTTTCGGAGAATGTAGAGTACATGTGACTGTGGTCAGAGCAGACAGAACTGCCCTGACAACTCGATAGGATCCCTCAGGTTTCTCTGCCACTGTTGCCCCAGAGGTCCCCTCACACTTCCATACTTTCTTGGCAGGTGGGGCCCGTCCAGCCCGGGAAGCACTCACAGCTCCCGTCCCCTCGCAGTCCATCGTTACAAATGCCATTGTCACAGGCACATTCTGCAGGGGAAACACAAACACCACTGTCAAACCAGCCAGGGCTCACCAGCAGAATCTTGCTGCCATTTCACTGGCTGCTCTCTTCCTAATCCAACACATCAAACTGCCATCAAGAAAATGTCACAGGATTATCAAGAGAAAATGTCACAGGATCATCAGCTCTCGATCCCTCACTGCTGGGCCAAAAAGCCCAGAAAGAGATCACCTGCCTCTGCTTGCTGTAGTTTGGGTAGTTTGGGTGGCAGCAGGAACAGCAGCACAGCACAACACATGCTTGGTTTGAGGATGCAAAATGGGGCCACTCCTCTGGCTGGTCACAAGTGCTCACTCCTGCTGTCTCTCTCTCAGAGACTTGGCAGCCATTTGCTTGTCTCAGAGCCTGGGGACCTTTCTGCCCTCCCACCACCCCTCCTGAGAGCTGAGAAGAGGTCACTTTTCTGCCCCTTGCAAGCAGTTTGGTAGAGCCCAGCCGCCACAGCCACGGGTGTCACCTGATTTGCAGTCGGCTCCGTAGCGTCCCACCTCACACATCTCACAGGCAGTGCCGTGGAACCCCTCCAGGCAGCGGCACTCCCCACTGCCCTGGGAGCCATCCTGGCATTCCCCGTTCCCAGAGCACCACTGGCCTGGCTTCCCGGGGCACATCTCGCACATGTGACCGTAGTAGCCAGGGCAGCACACAGACCTCTGCAAAACCAACAAGAACAAGCTGGGGTGAGCCATCCTGTGCAGCTTGACTGTGGGAGCTGCTTGACTCCCCTCCCCGTGTGACAGCCATCATTTCTGACAGCACATGGAATGAACAGGTAGGATGGAGTGAACACCCTGAAATGGGGTGTTCTGTAGCCCAGAGCTTCATGCAAAGGTCTGCACTGCCCTTGAGACACATGGGCTCTTTGGTGAGTAACTGGAATATCCTGGGTCCCTCCAGCCTATCTCCTGCCTCTGTGCCCAGTGTCTCTGCAGGGCAGAGAGAGGCTCTGCCAGCAGGTGATTTGGTTCTAAAGCCTGATTTAACTGCTCTCCCTTCTTTCTACATCTACCCCTGGTGGGAAGAAAATCATGATGGGACAAAGTTGAGCAGTACAGGTGAGGAGAAACATCTAATGAAGCAATGCAAAAGTGCCAAATGAGGTACAAGTGCTGACTGAAGCTCTCTATGTGAGTATAGTAAGTCTAACTCCCTCTCTCCCTCTTCAATTTCTCATTTCTTCTAAACTTTCCAAGCGATGCTGCAACACCTATAAGACTTCAAATTCACACAAGTCTTTCTTTTACCATTTTCTCTTTAAGTATTTTCTTCCAGCAACTCATTTTCACAAAACTGGTAGGGGCCATAAGACACACAACATGAGGTGTGAGACCTTCTGCTCCTGCCTCTGCTTGGGCTCCAATGAATCATCAGTTACTCGTGAAGGCCCAGCACAAGCAGAATACCATCGTTCATGCCTCATTTCCTTAGGAAACCAGACTGCAAACATTCAACTCCTTCTCTTCCTCTGCAGGACAAAACCCAGAGCAACAATACCAAAGCAGCAGATCCCAATCCATCACTGTGCAGACGTTTCTGCAGATCTTTTGTTGTTCCAGTGCCCTCCCCCTCCAGGCTGGAGAGTGCTTCCCAGACAACCCCAGTCTCAATAAAGCAAAGGCACAGACACAGCCAGGATTTCAGCACAGCCTGCACTTCTATGGCTGTGCTTCTGACACCCATCTCGCTTTTGCCAAAATGAAACAGAGGCAAATGTTTTTCTCACCAGAAAAACTTTTGCACAGGTGAAATGGCAGCCCAGTATTCTTGCACCTGCAGAGCGTAATTCACAGCGAGCAAGATTCCTGCTTCCAGGGGGTTCCTGAGGAGATAATCAACATAGACACAGAAGGGAGACATTACAATATCTAGACAAACAATGTACATTTTGGTGCATATGGCTGTGTTCTTGCTTTGTATCTGACAGGAATAGCCCTAAAACTCTGAGAGCAATGAGGTATCTCTGGATACAAGGTCACCACACAGAGTCTATATTTTGCCTGCCAAACCCATGGTACATGTTAGTCTGAACACTGAGAAAAAAAGAATTGGGAGCTTTGGGCATAGGGTAAAGTAGCTAGGTCTAGGAAGCCAGATGTAACTTCTAGGCAATTCACAGCCAGCATGGAAGTTAAATGCTTAGTTATTTTCCTCCCTGGAAATGTTTGTCACTCACTCACAAGCAAGCTGCAGGCACAATCAGCCTAATGTGTGAACAAATCAATGGTCCAGGCAGGGAAATTGCTACAGGCACCCCTAAATTGGTTTTCCTTGATGATAATGCTAGAAGAATCAAAGATAAAACAACAAAAAAAAAGACATCTCTTCTTCCCTGTTAAGTGGCAAAACTAAAGGGCTCCTGAAATTCAGGCAAAGCCTGGTGCCAGCTCTGGGTGGAGCTCCATGATTTGGTTTCTGCTTTTTCTTGCAAACCTTGGCAATGGAGGAGCCACAGAGGACTCAAGGGCACATTTTTTCAGGTATCAAGATGACATCTATAGAGCAATAAAAGGACCTCAAAGCATTATCTGCAACCAGTCTGTGAGCTGCCACACGAACCCAGGACTCACCACAAGAACTGATCCAGAAGGACACTTGATCCCCTTCTCACACTTGCCGCACCTTGACTAGGGCACAGAGAACAGGGCAAGTCACAAGTGTGCCCTCTACCCACATCACACCAAGACACCAATCTTGAATTACAAATGCTGCTCTACAGGCTGCCAGCTGGTACAAAGATGTTTTTATCTCTGTGGTTCAAAACACCAAGAGATCATATGCTACACTTTTCCTGAGTTTCAGGGATTTTTGTAGCCCCAGGGTTCCTTCATACAAGGGTGAAAATACATTTTTTTCCTGATTTGTAGCAGGCACTCTTACCTCAGTCTGACACTGCAGTCTTCAGGTCTAGTGGCTTAATTGCCATGAGACACAAGGTACATGCAAGCTGGACTTAAGGCCATGACTCCCAGGCAAACCAGGGAGCATTTTCTAAGGGAGCTTGTGGTCATGGCATGCAAAAATTGGGCTGGATTTTCTTTTCATAGTAGAGTGTCTGGTAGTCCCTGCACTAGCCAGCCCATGGCTGGCACTGTGAGGGAGGCTCAGCCAGGGAACTGAACATGATCTGCACAAGAGCTGCATTAAATGTACAGAATCTCCAGGTAGGAGGTGCCAAATCTCCACGATGCCCTTTTTCATGAAGCTAATCTGGGGTTACACCACAAGCCACAGTTTCATCCAGGAGGACAGCCTGTGTAGGTTTCTGTTACCCATCAGTTTGGCTCAGCAGGTGGAGGAACTCTGTGAAATGGTGTCAGCTCCTTGGTCATCACCATTACCTTCAGTATGGTGGTGGTGTTGGCAGTGCAGCGATTCTTCTGGACCTGGAGCACCTGGGACACCCCGATCAGGATGCCATTCTTCGTCTCAAAGGATTTCCCATCCAAAGGAATTTTATTGACAAACTTCTGCAAAGCAGGAGAAAACAGCTGAGACAATAACCTTCAATTCCTTTTGCATGGACTGCTTGGCAGCACCAAGACAGTTCCAGCAGTAAACTTGTAAAGACACTTGTGAGGGTGTGCAAAAGAGAAACAGGAGTATTGGGTCACCAGCCTTAGGTGATAGGTCAAGCCAGAACCTCAGATGGCAGAACAGGCTGTGCCTTACCTGAGTGCTGTTTTGGTAAAACATCAGCCAGTAGGAGAGCCCTAACATGCTGTTCTTATGAACTCCACTTCTCAAGTCTGTGGGCAAGAGCTTCTCTCCCAGTACAATGTGGTACTGCACTGTTTCATGGTCCTAAATCCACAAAAATACCAATTTTTTTGAGTCTTTTGACTTCCTAGACTACAATTCAGTCAGAGGTATGGCATAAGAAATGTTCCTAAGCACCTGTAATGGCTAATTAAGTCCACAGAGCCTAGTAACTCTGTCACAAATGACTGATCACTCTTGATGATTCTGATACTTGATGAACCCATAAATGTTTTTTGGAACATTTCAGAAGTCTGAAAATTGCCACAGCCAGCCAGGAAACAGAACATGTTGTGCCATCTATCCACATACTAAATTACTCTGCACTTGGGGTCCAAATAATCTCTTCAGATCTCACTGCAACACCCCCAGAAATCCTCTCATTTCTCTGCCACATTTCTCCCAGCTTTTAGATATTCTTCTCCTCTGCATGCTGAAATCCCCTCAGCTTGTTTACTGTTTGGCAGTGTGCATGCCCTTGCACCCACCACAACACATATTTAAACTGCAAGCAAGCAGTGAGCTTACCAGCTGGGTCACATTTGCAGCACGGCAGTACTCCTCAATGGAATTATTGCCAGGAACAAAAATTGTGTATTGTTCAGAGGACTCAACTTTCCCAATGAGCTGGTACTCCTAAAAAATGTCCAAATAGTAACATTAGCAATTACTCTTGTACTCACTAAAACCCAAACCACATGTGAGATCAATTACAAAGGTAAGAGGAAATGCTTGAAAATGGGATATACAACTTCTACTCAGCCACACACATCCGTGCTTGCTCCTTGTCCTGGCTGACATAAGAGCAGCCTCCCAGCTATGAAAAAGCCTTCCCTTTCTTCTGGTTTTCTCTGCCATAGAAATATAGGGATGAGAGCAGTAGACAGGTCATCTTCCACTGTAACCAATGCCAGTGATCTGGAGATCTAACTGTAGTTATTAACTCTTTGGCTGCTCAAAAGCTTTCCCAGAAGATGTAGGACATGCACGATTTCCCTTTCTTACCAGGCAGTCCAAATCTGGGTCCCCCAGTACAGTGTAAGGTGGCCATTTGCTCAAAAGACAGCTCTGACAGTGGCAGCTGTGCTCAGCTGCTTACCTCTAGCAACTCCTTGAATGTGCTGAAGGAGGCCACGGTGCTGAGCTGCTCCTGCAGACCAGGGGGGCTCGGGGGGATATCTCCTGGGGCCGGCAGCAAAACCTGCGGGAAGAGCGGCTTCAGAGCAAGGCTGAGCAAGGGAATGAGGGGAATCTCACTGGACTCCTGCCCTGCTTGCAGGAAGGACAATTAAAAGGCCTCATTTTACACAGTCCTGCAATAGCCTGAACTCTTCTATCAGCCAAGAGAAGGGAACTCTCCTCCCACTGGTCCTGGAGACAAATGTTTTAAACACTGAACACTGCTGCACAGGAAACATCTGTCAGGACCTTGTGATAACCTCATTTATTTTGCCTTTATATCCCTTCCTAACATTCCAGACA
Organism: Thryothorus ludovicianus; assembly: GCA_013397245.1. Taxonomy (NCBI): domain Eukaryota; kingdom Metazoa; phylum Chordata; class Aves; order Passeriformes; family Certhiidae; genus Thryothorus; species Thryothorus ludovicianus. Next base: position 631,572 of record VZTB01013174.1, on the reverse strand, counting down.
TGTGTTCCTCCTTGGCCTTCCCTATCACAGAGGCTGCTACACAAACCTGCTGCTACAATTGCTGCATTTCCCAGTGCTACATGCACTGACATACCTTACTGAGGACATGGATGATGCCATTGCTGGCAGGGATGTCACTGACAACTACACTTGCATTCTGGATGGTCAATACCTGCACAAGAACCAGAGGGAGAAGCAAAAGGATTAGGAAGTGCCAAGCGAGTTCAAAACAAATATGTTGTTGATTCAAAGCTGCACATAGTTAATCTGGGCACAGTTTTTGAAAGATGCCTACATTTGAGGGCAACCCAGGCTCCCCACTGGATCCAGCAGCCCCTCAGCAGTTAAATTTGAGATTGGTACATGAGCCTTATGTAAGAAACCCTTACGCCACTCGTGGTGTTTATCTGCCATCTGGTCTGTGGGTTGAGAGTGGGTAATTCTGGCCCATCATACTTTTTGAGCTTTTCAGCAGGGAAGACACCTTCAAGGAAGTGGGCTCTGAGGGGAACAAAATCAGAATAAAGAAAAGATTAGGGAACTGTTGGTAATGACAGGGAGATAAGACCATATCACCCATCATTCACATCTCTCACAGGAAGTAATTTAGCATGTGGAGAGGACAGTGGAGAGGACAATGGAGAGAATTGTTCTGATGCCATCTGACTGGGAAAACCTCTCTGCAAATACATGAAAAATAAACCCACTTCCCGTGCTCTGTGGTCTGTTATGTTTTAAATGCCTACTTAATTTTTGCCTGCTAGATACTTAAATTTGCTTCTATATTTATCTCAAGATATCTCCTTATTGGTCATACACAAGAAAACAATCCATTTCATGGCTCTGTTCCTGTTGTTTGTCCCAATAAAGCAGAGGCAGGAGCTCCTCGTACCTGACTAAAAATGGCAGCGTGTAAGGGGTCAACCAGAAATCTTTGTCAGTGTTGCTCAGGTTCTTGATAGCTGCCTCTGATGGCACCAGCACAGTGACATTGGCTCCTGCTGGGATGCTGAAGAGAGATTTCTGTTGTCCAAAGCACAAAAATGAACAAATAAGACAGGCCACTGTCAGATCTATAGTGCAAAACACACCCAACAGCCATCCCGCTCTCATAGCCACGTGGAAGGGATGTGAAGGAGCAGGGCAGGTGCTCAGCAGCACAGCAGGATCTCCTGGGCTCCCCTGGGCATGCCAATCAATGGCAGCCACAAGTGGTTTAGCCAGAAGAGCTGACACCTGACTGCCAAGGGAAACCTGCTGCTTTAAGCTCTACCTTCCCAATTCAATTTTCTTTCAAACACAGTCATAGCCATAAATTCTTTTCTGTATCCCCAACATCAGTCCTGGGGGAGGGACCAAGATAACTGCTGGCAAAAGCAATTTTGTATGCAGCAGGTCTGGTGAGCTAAAGCTGTCCATCATAGTGTGTTTCCACAGACTTGATGCTATCTGTGGGGGGTCTCTCTTATTCCCACACTAGAGACAGGGAAGCAGCAATGAGAAAAGGAACAAACATGCAGTCTAATGTTCCAAAGGATGTTCTGAAAAACAGTGTTCTAATGGTACCCCTTCATTCCCTTCTGTGCTGTTTTTTGATGGCCAGGAGTTACAGATAGTACAACCACGAAAATTAAATGTAACACAGCCCAGCTTCCTCTTGTGAGAGAAACAAAGCCCCCAAGGCACACTCATGACCCTCATTCTACCACTAACCCTACAGCTTTTCTACATGTCTGCTCTTTAACCATTTCTCCTTTGCTTTGTTTTGTTTTCTCTAAAGAAATAGATAAATGGAGTTGCTTGTCCTCTAACAGACTCACTCACAGACTTCACTTCTACAGAACTTACCCATGTGGGTGTCCCATGGCTTCTCTTACCTTTACCCAGTCATAGAAGCCTGCAAAGTGGGAATTCCTGGCCAGCTCCTTACAAATAGAAACAACAGAAGAGTTACCTCTGCTGAGCACAGGGTACAGGGCTGGGGGACTCAGGGTGGGGGAAAGGAGCCATTTGCAATATCAAATCTGGCAACAATGACTTTGACATTCCTCTTACTTCACAACCATTACAGGCACCATCTATTGTGAGGAGAGATAGGCATTTCTAAAACCAAACTTCAGCCATTAAAAAAATATATTTCCAAATAAACAAACTCTTTTAAACTCATCTGCAATGAGTTCATGTGTATCAGGGACAAAAGATTGAATCCACAATGGTCTTTGATATTTCTAATAACAGAAAATGGGCCTGACAGCTCTGACCTGAAAACCTTTCCAAACAACAAAGGAAAGATGACTTATTGCACAGGATGGGTGCTCCCTGCACAGGGGTGAAGCAGCTTAGAAATTATAGTTTCACTGGCAGTAATTAGTCCTGGCATCACTTTTGTCCCTGTGGCCTTGGAATATAATTGGGCTTCACGCTGATGCTGGTAGAAGGAGTCAACTCAGGTAACAGGGAAAAGCAAACAGAGAGCAGAGCCAGTTCTCTCCAGTCTCAAAAATGCCTCAGAACATTTGCTCTTCACTAACCTTTAGAATGTCCCCATAGCACATCATGCCATCCCCAACGTAGCCTTCAGAGCAAACACAGGATCTCTCTCCTCCACCAAGGGGCACACACACAGCCTGCAAATAGAAGGAAAGGAAGGAGAAATTGGAGAGCAAACACAGGTTATAAAGTGCTACACCTGTCTCAGAATTGAATTCTGGCCTTCCAAGGGCTGGGTTGGAGTAGCACACACAAACACCTTCCACCTCCTGCCTTTATGGTGGCACTGAATGTCCCCCTCCTGCAGCTAAGCCTAGGTGATTGCTTTGGTTGTGTGAACCCACAAAAATCAGAGGATCCATCTTTGGAGTACATCGGTGCAGGTCAGTAAGATGAGAGAACATAAACCTTTGCAATACTCTCAATGCCATGGATGCTGCAAAACCTGTCAATGAGCAGGTGAGCCTCCCCTGCCATGCCAGCCTGAGGACAGCTCTTTAACTACTCACCAGGTCATGGCAGCCACCATTGTCCATGAGGCACGGGTTGATGGCATCACAGCTGTGGCCATCGCCAGCATAACCCCTCTTGCAGACACATTTACTCTGCAAGAAAGTGACATTTCAGTTTTACAGACTTACCAGAGCATCCTCATTTACTATCCAAAAAATGTCTAAGGCAGCAAAATTTATCCTTAATTTATTTTCTTAAGTTTTCTTCCTGGTCCCTCAAGACCTGGAAATGTGGAGTTGTTTCCTTAGCAGAGCATCATCCTCTATTACAGCACACAAGCTGCTTGGATACTCAAGCACATTGATCCCTTGCATTGTTTGGCAGCGGGGGTCACTTGAAGATGATGGTTTCCTCCTTTATTTCCAGGTTTTGAGAGAATGACACAGACTTGTGAATGGCAGAAAGAAGAGTTAATTTCAAAGCTTCCTGCCTTCGAGGTATCTAGGAGAGGGCTTGTACATCTCACCTCACTAAAATCTGCTACAGTTTTTGTATCTTTTTTCAGCGCATTGTGCAACGCTCCCCATGCTCGAGAAGCAGCACCCTGAGAAGTCTCCTCTCCTCCCACCTCAACATGCATTGCACTTGGCCCAGCTCCCTCCACAAACTGTCTGAACAGCTGCACGTGCTCCTCAGTGGTGTGGTCTGAGGACAGGAGGATGCAGAAACTGGTGCCTCTGATCCAGCTGTGTTCCAGAGTGTAGCCCTGCCCCTTGGCTGCACAAGTGCCAGAGTCAAGCAGCACTCCTGAACACACCAGTGCACCTCACATGCAAGCGTGATGATGCAGCTGCACCTGGAGGGTCTGGCAGTGGACAAGCAAGCTTGGCTGCTGGCCAGCCCAGTGCTTACCTCTGGCAATCCAAGGCCAGCTGAGGGAAGGTTAATTCTACCCCCAGGCTGCTTAGCTTGGCTCGTACCTGTCCAGGCCCGACGTAAAGGCAGTCGGCGTTGAGGTGGCAGTTCCCTCTGCTCTCCAGCATGCAGTTGTCTATGGGCACACAGGCCTTGCCATCCCCAGTCCAGCCCACATTGCACTGGCAGCTGGCAGTGCCAGGGCCTGTACTGGTGCACAGGGCCTTCAGGAGAAGGGAAAGAGAAGGAATTACACCCAGCAGGAGGGAGAGAGTGCGATGAAAACACAGCAACCAATCTCCTTCCTCACACTGTGGAGAATTTCTGAGTGACCAACCCTGATTCCAGCACTGGGGATGGGGGCTGGAAGCATCTTCTCCAGAACAGTCATAGAAAACATCATAATGAAGTGATTTTGGAGCCATTTTGTTTTTTAAGAAAAATAGACATTTGCGTCTAAGGTGGCTCAGAACTCACAGGGCATTCATTATCATGATGTAAAGCTCTTCCATTACACAATAAATATTCCCTGAAGTGGAAGACCACAATCTCCTGCCTGGATGTCTGGGATGGAATCAATGATAGATCTCTCCCAGGAAAAGACCTACTTTGTACCCAGGGCCATCCTATTCTCTTGTGTATGGCCCAATGTCTTCCTCTGACTGAAGGGTGTAATTTATGATGAGGTCTGACCATTTGGCAGTAATTTCCAACATGCAGCACCACAGTCTTTAACCATGGATAAAAATGTAGTGTTGATGGTTACTGGGAATATGAATTGGATCTCACATTTAAGCTACAGAGAAAGTAGAACGTCAGAAGAGCTTGAGGGGAATATCACTGCAAACCGAAAATTATCTGTACAGCTAATCAGTGTGTCTGATAAAATATCTGGTGTGAACCAGCCAAACTCTCGTTGTAGTGTCACATTTTGGCACTAACCCAAATGATCAACATCTTTACAATGACTATGCCAAGGCACTTGTTATTCTACCTCATCTGACAGACAGGAAAAATCAGAACACAAAATCTCTAACAGGAGTCCTGGATCTCTGTTCTGATTGAGAGGAGCTGCCTCTCCACGCCTCACAATCTGACCCCACTTACATTCTGCGAACAACCTCCCCGTTCTGGCTGACTGCACAGGTCAATGGGCTGGCAGGAAAACCCATCCCCTTCGTATCCATCCATGCAGATGCACCTTAAAAGCATAAACACAAAAGGGACACAGGTAGAGCAGTCCCTCAAGTGAGATTTATCACCAGCAGGTTGGCTGAGCTACTCAGAAAGCCCTGTGCAGCAAGCACACAGACACACACAGAGCCACAGGAGTGGCAGCCCTGTACCTGTACAGTGTGCCCCTGAACGTGCCACAGAGACTGACCTTGCTGTGTCATTGAGGCTGCAGACAGCGTGCTGGTGGCAGTACTGGGACAGCCCACTTGGGCCACAGTTCTTGGATGTCTTGTCACAGAATTTCCCAGTGTAGCCTTCCTTGCAGGACCAGGACTGACACACCCCCCCACTGCCAGGCCTGTTGTCACAGACACCATGGACACAGCCACAATCTGTCAAGGATATGAAGTAAGATCAGCAAGCACAAAAAGTCCAGAATCCACCAAAGTTGTAGATTCCCAACTTTCCTTCATAATCTCTTGTGACACCAAGCAATCACTCCATTTTTGGTTTTTGACAGAGACATGTCTGCTGAGGGACATCCATCACAGATCAAGCCTGCCCAGGGAACAGATCCTGTGACTGCCTGGGTGCATGTTTTCTATAGAAAACATGTAAGAACAGACTCAAATTTAGTCTTACAGACTCAAAGTCTGTAAGAACAGACTCAAATTTAGGCTATCAAGATCAAGTCATTGTCAACTGTCTTTTGTTTCCTAAGACAAGAGATCTAAATTAGGCTGATGTTTCCAAAACATCACCACGGTCATATCAAACATGTTTTCTCCATTGTCGTTTGAAGGGACACACATGATGATGCATTTGTCACTTCTGTCATGATAGTCTTGACAGGAGGGAATCCAATATACATGAATTTGTACCATTGTCCTTGTCCTCAATTTTCCCTTAGTCTCTCCATCAGAGTTACTAACCTTCATCACAGTTCTCGCCGTGCTTGTTTGGGTTTGCACAGATGTGGCAGGCTGTGCCTTTGAAACCTTCAAAGCAGTGACAGTTGCCATTCCCTTGAATGCCATCGCTGCACTGGAAGGAAAACAAGAAAAAAAAACCCAAGTGATTGAAACTCAGAGAAATGCCAAGACATTAATATCCATCAAAGGCACTCTGATACTTGCAGTAACAAACAAGACTTTGAACAGTGGTGGTAGCAAGCCCACAGAGCCAGAGCTCTGCCCAACAGCCATGACCTAATTCACACTAAATGTGTGCCATTCTCCCTGGGTCTTCTGCTACCACCTCTGTGGGCTTATCCCTGGAGCACAAACTCTGAATTGTACTTCAGTCAAGCTACACTCTCTAAGCACACTGATGCACCTGCTCATTGCAACGCAGAAGGTTCCTTCACACTTACATTTCCCTGTCCATAGCATGGACTGGAAAATCCCCCTGGGCATGGCATGCAGTCTGGACCAAAGAACCCTTTGCAGCACCCGGGTTTCTGAAAAAGAAAAAAAAAAAAAAAGCAAAATTGGTAAGATATGACAAGAATTTCCTAGAGTAAGTCTGTGCTCATAATTCTCAAATTCTGCTCCTTGTCTCTGCCATGGAGGGAAACAGAATGTTGTATTTGGCATCTGGGTTTCTTAGGAGCTCCTGCACTTAAATTGTTTTTCAATAATGACCCTCTTCCTGCTCACAACCAATTCTTCTCAGAGCAAGCCATTATTTTCTGCTTGTTCTCTGGCTTTGACACACAAGATGCATGTTTTTTATGAACTTTTAATTCTTTAATAGCGCTGGTCCACTCATTCTTATTTTATCCTTGCCCAGGACTGCATTCCTGTGGAGAGATGTAGCAGTCCTGGATTGCAGGCCTTGTCATGACTGATCAAAGGAAGAACAATCATAATACAAACAATCAGCAGTATTTAATGAAACATCCACAAAAATCATTCCACAGAGTTGGCACTGTGAGAGGTCAGGAGCTGCAGATAAACATGAGGTCCATAAATTCACTGGGACACTTTCCTGAACCATCTGACAGTGGTTCATAAACAGGATGCAATCTCTTCACAGCTTACAGCACTTTCCCTGTGCTCAGCTTCCTTTGGGAGAAATGCTAAAGCTAGGATACTCCAGTTAACACTGCACCATCATGGCTTCCTACAGCTTGGCTGGTGTCCTGGGTTGATGCTAAATTGTATCCCCATTCATCTGTTTAGTTCAGAAATAAGTGTTGTACCTTTAAAAAATTGGATCTGAGAGTGAAGAAGACACACTGGAATTCCTGAGGCAGTTGTTTTCAAAACATAAAGATAAGAGTCTGCAGTTTTCGGACACACAGCCTCTGTGTGGTGGGCAGTGTGGACAGCAGAAGAGAGCTCTCCTTTGCTTTTTGGTAGTTTTTTGCTAGCCGAGGCAGAGAAGTTCTCCAAACTGCGTTTTTTTTTTCCCTTTTATTGAAACTGTTTGAACCTGCTCTGGACTAAACACCCAAAAAGGCATCAGGAGCTCAGCCCTTGGCCACCAGGCCTGGCCTGGGCCCGGCCTTTCCACCAGAGGAACCGACAGCAACTGAGCCGAGCTACAGCCACGAGAGAGACTTTCTGGCATCTCTGTGGAGCACAGAGAGGTTTTTTTTTGTTGTTCAGGGTTGTTCCCTCATTTGTTGGGCTAGGGAGTGTTTTATCTGTTAAATAAACAATTTTTTCCACTTTCTACCAAAGAAATTTTTTTCCTATCCCGATTCAGCCAAAGAGAGGAGTGGTTCCTCTAGAGGTTTGTTTGTTTTCTTTCCCTCTCCCAAATTTGCCCTAAACCAGGACAGCTGGTCACAACAGAGATGCCTTATTTTATTTATTTATTGCATTCGGGTTTAACTGAGCTGCCCTCTGACATTTGCAGTAAGTTGATATCCTGTGACCTCTTGGGCAAAGGGAAAGCAGGTAGCTTATTTATGTGATGGTCCTGGGGACAGCTTTCCTTTTGCTCCCATCCAGCCCTCTCACTCAGAGTCAGAGCTCTTCTGGGGGAGTGAGGAAGGGCAGAGATGAGCTCCTCCCAGAGGGAATGGGTTCCTTCATCACACTCACCGTGATGGTTTGATTGCAGTATCTGGCGCAGCCCTTCTTCAGGACATTCAGCCCTTGTGGATCATGGATGTAAACACATTCCTTAGGGGAGAGCGTTGGTTCCTGCACAAACAAAACAAGCCATTAGCACTGGAACCTTCCCCTTTGGTCCTTTTGCTGCAGGGAGCAGCTGTGCCTATCTCTGGGATGGGGAAGTTCACTGAGGAGCCAAGGTGAACAGCACACGGGCAAGTCTAGGATAAATCAGGGCACACAGTGGCCTCCTCCTGCTCCCAAAAGTCCCCAATCCTGAGCCAAGGTGCTGCCCTTTAGCTCTAATAATAGTATCTGTGATAAGGGAGAGAGCAAGCACAGGGGGAGGAAGGGAGGCAGAGGAGACAAGGGGGAGATAAGGGCAGCAAGGAGGAGAAACAGAGGGTAAGAAAGAGGGGAGGAAAGAGGGGAGGGGCAGTGGGGCATAGAAAGAGTAAGGAGAGAATGAGAGAGGGAAGAAAACAGATGAAGATGAGTTGAAGAGAGGAAAACATGGGAGAAAGGGTTGCAAATAACATTGGAACAATGCTCAGTGACCTGTCTTGGAGTTGGGCACAAGTAGACCTGGGCCCCAGGTGATTCTGACTTTGCCAGCCTCAATCAGAGAGGAAAACGAGCAACTGGTGATTTTGCAGACCTCTACATCCATGCTGAGACAGCATTAGCAAGTTCTCCTGGACCTCTCAGAGGACATCCCAGAGTTTAAGGGTGGTGAGCAGCTCTCTGACTTTCACAAACAACATCATGGGTCTGGCCTTCACATTGCAATTTCCTGGAACTTGCTGTTCTGCTGACCTCAGCATGGGATAGCTCAAACAGCAGCACTCCTCCTTCCTCCACCTTTAGCTAGCTCTGCTCATCTCTGAATCAACACGGAGCACAGGCCAGGAACAAACTGTTTCTCACCCTCTGCAGAGCAGAAATGTTGTTGGGATTCTCTGGCAGAGGCAATACTGGGTGGTACTTGTGGAATCAGGTTTGCTTCTGAAACTCCAGAGGAGCTGGCAAACCTGAGCAGGAAAGCTCTGCCTGAAGCAGAGCAGAAGTGCTAAAAGCTGCAAGTCTACAATTTCATTTAGACCAGAATTTCTCACTGTGCTCCACACTGATTCAGCAAGCAGACTCCAGATTAAGAGAGTGCACAGAGCAGTTAGTGGGCAACAGTCTGGGATCACAAAGCTCCACTGCCTGCCTTTCCTGCTCCGTATTTATTTGAAAGTGGCTTGAGTTAGAAATTGTCAGTATGTCTGTTTGTCATTATGCATAGAAATTACAGAAACAAATACAAATATTTACCATTTCCTTGCTACCAGGTGGGCAGATGCTGTTGTTGAGGGCCTCACAATCCACACAAGAACCCTGTTAAGAAAAGAAGAGGCAAAAATGTAATCTTCTCAATGGAACCCGCTCCCCATGCCAAGAATGCTACAGAGCTACTGTTCCCAGTAGATATATCCAAAACCTCACAACATGTATCTGAAATATTTACCTGCTATTAGTTTCCACACTCTGAAATGTGCCAAGTTTATCACTTAAATAAAACTTCTCATGTGTCTCAAGGAGATGCTTGCACCTGCCTGAAGCTGGGATCTGTCTGCACTCTCTGAGTTTCTCTGCCAGACATCCTGCTAGGCTGGAAAGCACTTTGGGTATCCAAGCAGCAAGACTCACTAAATCAGCAAGTTATGAGGACACTCTGGCCCCTTGGGATTCACATTCTCTCCAAACCTCTTTCTATTCTTTCCTCAGAAACCTACCAACGATCAAACTGGGGAGCAAGCACCTCAAATAAGGTGCATGAAACAGTTCATGTGGGAACACTGCACAGCATTTGTAGGTCCTGCTACTGAATGCCTGCTTCCTGCTTCCTACAAGACACCAGTGCTGACAGAGGTGGGAACAAAGCACTGTCAGCCGCTTTAGCAACTCTAGTGGCAAGAAGATCATGTAAAGGAAAAGGCAAATGTACTTTGGAATCAAAGGTAGGAAGGATGCATGGAAAGAACAACAACCTACAAGGAACATTTGCTGATTAGCAGGAAAGCAATGCCAAGTGCAAGCAGAAGAATCAGTGACAGTGATGCCAAAGTTCACACCAGGGGAACCCTCAGACAGACCACATTTCCCAAATGCAGTTTACACAGCCTGGTTTTGGCCCTCCAGGTGAGTGTGGGATGCACAGCAAGCACCAGGTGTGTTTGAGCATGAGAATGGGAGAAGCTGACTTACCATCACAATCTTATGTTGCACTTCATTGCATCTGTGAGGCAAAATGGGAACAATTGAAGGAGGGATGAAGATGCCATCCAAAGTATGAATAATACCATTTGAAGCCACAATGTTTCGCATGTTTAAGGGGATCCCTGATTCATCCATCAGAATTCTTCCCTGATGCAGAAACACAATTTTAGCCCATTAGACAGGATCAACTACATAAAGCCAGTATGGGAAACAGTTCACAACATCAAGGGCAACCACACAAATGGTCAAGCCTCTTAGTGGAGTCACAGATTGGATAAGAAGCAAACTAATTTAATTATCTCATTTTTTAAGCAGAGGAGGAAGCAGAGATTGGCTGAAACTACATTGTTCAGAACTATGCACAGACTTTCTCCTAGCACAAAAAGGTTTGCCCCAAAGGGTTTTGATTCACACTCACATCTGCACTAATGTTGATGGTAAGTATCTGGTTAGCCATTGTAACAATGTGTGGCATCATTATCAGTTGCTCTACAGTCACCTGAAATAGAACACAAAGGGATGGTACCATGAAAAAACAGGGTCATTTCAGTGCAGCTTACAGAATCCTTCCATGATTCCTGCCACTTGAGAAACTTCTCAAGGGGCCTTAACATTTACATTTCATGAAATACCTTAAAAACAAACAATGGGTCAGAGGGTAATCCAAGACTTTGTGTGAACAGTTTGCAGAACCACAAACACAGCAGTGCTGGTGGCAGCTGCCTTGGTTTTCATTCATTGTTTAGGTAACTGTCCAACACAGCTGAAATCAAGTCTCACTAACAGTGTCTCTTACTAATACAGCGGCAAGTAGGGTCAGACTAATAATGTTTTTTTTCTAGGACATATTCAATAAACAATGAAAGTTCAACCAGAAGCATAGCAGAGAACATATTTTGACTGAAAAAAAAAAAGCTTAAGGGCAGAAAAAAAAAACGTAAACTGCAACTTCTGTCCTCAGAAACTTAATGATTTGACTAGAGAGTTCAGAGAACCAGAACAATTGTTATTTTTATGTCCTGCAGCAAACTCTGCTGGACAACACATTCATTGTAAAGGCCACCCAACTAGGGAGCACCAGCACTCCAGAAAACTCAAGAGTTTCATGATGGAGAGCACAGCTGTCCCTTCTGGTAACTCTTTTCATGGCAAACATTTTGCCTCATCAGATCCCGAGTCACATCTCTGCTTCTCCAGGGGCAGTCCAAGAAGCAGCAACTGAAGCCATCAACACTGTGACTTCTATGCCAGACCAAAGAGTTGATAAGGGGTTGGTCTGGAGGGGTTAGAGCTCCCTGCCTTACCGCTGCTGAAGTGTAGATGTGATGCTTCACCAGCTCCTGAAGCTTATTTATGCCCTAAGGAAAGGAGAGAACATGAGAATTAGATTCCCCTTCAGTGCTCAGGAGTAAGAGGAGGCAACTACAATTTCTTCTAATCAGTGATTTACAATGTCAATGCCTATAGAAGTGAGTTCACTTGGTGAATAAGTTCCTTCATTTTCCCCTGCCCAAAGCTGGGGTGACGAATGAAAGTCAAACACCAGATTTAAGCAATCTGGCTGATCACATTTCTCACTGCAAGTTCCAGTATCACCCACTTCTCTCCTAGAGCCTTACAGAAACAAAGTCATGGTTTAGCCACCCCCAGGAAGAACAGCTTTCAACAAGGACCAGATCCATTGCACAAAGTCATTTCAGCGCAGCCTGGTGGAACTCAGCCAGCTCAGGATGTCTTACAGTACTATGGGCTCCCACCTCTGTGAAAAGATAAATGAGCCTTCCATCTCTCAGCTTATCCACACCATCATTGCTGGGTACAAACACAGTGAAGGGGCCTGGTCCATCCAATATTGCAGGTAGGCCACAGTTCTGCAAAAACAACAGAAGATTTCATCATGAATCTAACATGGGATATTGAGGAGGGTCCAGCAGGATGTGAGAGGAAATATTGAACAACTCACTAAAGGCAGAGCTATTGTAAAGCAAAATGTGCAAGAGGCAACACCAGGGAAAAGTGCGTGACATAACAGAAGTGTAAGTGCCACAAAACCACAGCTGGGACAATGAAGCCACTGGTGGGAATGCAGCAAATGTGAGCAAGAGAGTCCTGGGCTAATGCTCCTTGCATGGTTTAAACACACAGAGACTAAACTGTGGTCAAGAACTAAACATGCTTTGGACAACAACTCTCCAGGGACAAGGGAAAGGGGATGTGGAGGAAGATGGGGAAGAGGCATGTACCCTTGCTGCTCATGCCAGATCCCCTATAGATGTGAAAACTCCAATCTTTTCCATTATATTTGCTTATGTAAGATAAGAAAATAAGAAATGACATAGAGTGCCCCCCAAATCAGCAGCAGGCTTTGTACAGCAGCAATACCACAGCTTCCTGGGCAGACACAAACTTGCTTACCTCCAGTATAGTTTCAAATCTACTGAAGATCTCCATTGAAGCAAGGATCTCACCGATGGTTTTCTGCAAGAAGGTACAAAGAGGAAAAACCTGGCTGGGGCTGAATCCAGGTCTGAGCTCATACTGGAATGCCCAGCTTGTGGTTTGCATGCAAAGATCTACAGGAGACCAGTCATCCTCAAAGAGATGGGCACAATCTAATGATTATTTATCCTCATGTAACACACAGACAACTTTTTTATTATAATTTCAAAATGCACTACAGATCAATTAAAGAAAAACTCTATTTGCTTTTTATGTGAAAAATGCTTTCCAATACTTGTCCTGTAAGATACATATTCTGTAAGATACAGCTGAAGAAAAGCTCATTTGCTATGAATTTATTCATGAAAGTAGAATTCTCATTTAAGCACAGTAAAAGCATCATTGTGAGATTTTTATCTGGCTTATGCAGTGCTACTAGCTACTTTTAAAGGTGCTTTAATAATACCTAACTGCCCTTATCAGAGCTGAAAACAAAATAAATAGCCTTTTCCCTCTAAACAAAAGCCTCACTGATTTGGAAGATTAATAATGAAAATTGCTTTTTTAAAGTGTTTATTCTGCTGTCCCATAAAAGAAAAGAAATATGAATGTTTCTGTACCTGTGAGTTTCTGAGGTTGTCAGTGCTGGTTTTTTTCCTGAGGCTGTTGACAACATGTATTATACCATTGGCTGCTGGGAGATTTGATTGCAAGATGTTGTACAGTTCCCCTGGCAGGTCTTGATACCGGAAAGATTTGATGTATGTCTGGGCAATAATAATAAAAAATGGTTCTTTCCTTGTGGTACATCTGTGTTACCATGATACAGCTACAAATCATTCCTTATGGGTCAGCAAGGGCAGCACAGCCAGAGTCACTCAGTAAGTAAATGTAAGGGATGGCCTGGGTGTGACAAGCACCCCACCCTACTGGAGTTTGGGTGACATTTTGAGCCTGGATGGTACTTTTAAGTCTTAATACAGAAAAAAAAAAACAAACCTGCATCTGGGACACCCTGCTCCAGAACTCAGTTTGAGTATGAGCAATGCTTGATCTCAGCTCTGGATCAAAAAAGGAGGCCCTGACCACCACATAGCTGCTTTGGAGGCAATCCTGGAACTACAGCATTGACTGCAGCTTTTATTGACCCATTATGCCTACAAGGAGTCCTCATAACAAAGCCAGAGCAGTCAGGCTCACTGAACTACAAGGCTTGTGTCTGGTCCTTCCCCTTTGTATGGATCCAGGCACTAAAGCCTGGTGTGCCAGGGTGTCCCAAGGTTACCTACAAACAAAGCACCCAAGGGGTGGTGCTGCAGCCATGATGCAAGTTCAGGGAAGCACAACTTTCCTGTGCTTTTTATTTTACCATGTGCATTTTGAATTGCTCCTCCCTGCCCCAAACTTCAGTTCACATCACTGAGGACTCTGTCTGAAATAAAGGAAGGGGAGTGGAGGCTTCCCAGATCCAAAGGCTCTTGAGGAATCAAACAGGAAAGAATTTTAAAAGAAGCATTGACACACTCAGTTCAGATTCCCCTGCTCCCAACAGTGCTTTATCCTTTTGATGTATTATGACCTAGACCTCAAGGCCAGGGCTGGATCCTCAGAGAGGAAGCACAGGACTCTCCCCCTTGGCCACCTGTGAGCTTGCATGCAGGAAAGGTGCAGGATGGAGAGAGACAGAGCAGTGAATACCGGAAAATGTGAGTCAATTGGAAAAGGAAAAAAATAGCCCTCCATGTCAGAACATAACAATGAAAACTGCTTTACTAGGAGGACTGAGGAAAATAAAGTAGAAAGAGGAGAAAAGAGAAACTAGAAGAGGAAATATTCAGCATGTGGCTGTGTCCAAGCACACAAACTCCAAGGGAGCATTCAGTCTGAAGGTAGACTTTGTTGCCTCTCCCATGTCAGCCACATGGATATTGTAGGTGTAGGGAAAAGGTCTCTTCTCCAGAGCACAGTGCATATAGAGAGCATGGAAAGACCATTCACATGTCTGATTCTTGTCTGTCTGTGAGATGTGGTTGCTTGGGGTATCTGGTCTTAAGTCACCTTGCTTTAGACTGCACAAAGGAGCTTCTGGTTTTGATCACAGAAAAAGGTTTTTTGGTGAAGAAACCCCATCAAGGAAACCATGCTCAAGCTCCTGCCAGTCCTATGTGTAAACAGCGCCCCAGGCCTTCAGGAGATTCCTTACCTGGCTAGTGAAGGTCAGCTGATGTCCTGACAAGGTCCACATAGTCTTGGCTTTTATCATGTCTTCTATCAAGTGCAGGCCAGGAACAATATGCATTCTGCACAACTGCACAGCAGTGGTGTCCTTTGGGGAGAAAAGCCCACATAAAAAAGAAAAATCACACATTATTTCAAAAACTTAATTTACCACAACACCACCTTTTGCCCAGCGAACACACACAGAGAAATTCTTAGAATACAAGACTGAGCTTTCCTCTTAATTTTGATTCTCTGGAGTATTAATTTTGATTCCCTTCTGTTTGTGTACACACCCAAGAGGGAGACTGATTAACCTGCAAGTGACTTTTGAGGGATCCCCTGGACAAAAACCTATTGGGTTTGGTCAAATTAAAAATTATGCTTGCATGCTGCAGATTATACAATTTGCTAAAGCTTCCCAAATGCAATCTTTGCCTATGCTGAAACCATGTAGGTGGTCTAATCTGCTGAAATTACATTTAGTTTCTTCCTTTCTTTTCTAGGTTTACCATCATTGGTGATTTTTGGAACAACCTTCTGTCAATACTGGAACTGATCCTTGGGGCAACAGGTAGACTAGGCAACTTGGGGTTCTCTCTTGATATGTTTTCTATGGCTCTAGATGTGACTATTTTTGACCACAGGTTGAAATTCCAATACTTTGTTGTAATACTTGACCCCTTTTGAAAAATCACACACTCAGGTAGTAAAAAGCCACTTAAAGTTTTAAGAATAGTCATACATAAGAGGTTTGAGCTTTGAAAGAGGAATGGCCAGAAAGTCTTACACATCCTGACATTACAAACAAACAAACAAACAAAAAACCAAACAAACTGTCAGCATTAAAGAAAGGAAAAATGTGAAGGATGTAACATCCTCTATAAGACTGTAACTTAACCAGACAATGAAAAGTATTCCCAAGAGATGATTTCTGTAAATAGTGCATGCCAAATGCAATCAGTGTCATGCTAGTGTCAATCAGTTTTTACAGGCTGCAGAGCTCAAGCAGGGAAGAACCTTAGACAAAAATATGCTAAACTCAAGAAAACTTACATTGAATTCCATTCTGTCAAGAATGGGAAGAAGGGATGGTACAAAGACTGTGAAGGGCCCATATTTAGTGAGCAATGTTGAGCACCCAGAAGCTGTAAAAAGAGGGGCAGTGTGAAGTAGTTAGGCAGTGACAGTTTAACCACAGCAATAAATTCTCCTCTTGTTAACAGCACAATTCAATCTACACATTACCAGACTGGTGCAAGCAGCAAGTATTTGTTTACAAGGAAGCAGAGGGAGTTTGGCACTGCTACCCTGTCCCCAGCTTGCTCCATCCCCCAAGCAAAATAAAAAAGCATTTACCAAACATCTTCTTGGCGACGTTTAGCTTCCTAATAAACCTTCCTCGCAAATTATGCTGATTTATCTCACCCAAGAGATCTTTATAGCAACTTCTCCCATCTCCAATCTCCCCTTCTTTACACACACAGCTATGAGACAAGGACGAAACATAACAAACCATTATAAACCAGTTTGCAACACATTCAACAATTGCCAAGTAGAACAACGTGTGAGTATCTACACTTGAAAGACCAATCTCAGCTCTAAGATCTCAGAATCACAGGATGGTTTAGGCTGGAAGGAACCTTAAAGATCACTTAGTTCAAATCCCCCCCTATCATGGGCAGGGACAGCTTCCACTAGATCAGGTTGCTCAGGGCCCCACCCAACCTGGCCTTGAACTCTTCCAGGGATTCAGAGAAGGGCTTAGTAACTTCTGCCTAAACTGAGTGTCAGGAAAAAAGATGTGCATTTCTGCCAGGCAAGCCAATTTGTATCTACCCAAAGAGAATGGAGATGCTTTCTCAGATACAAACAGCATAAGGATTGTCTGCTCTAGAGTTCAGGGTACAGATTGACACAATATAATTATTGACACCTTTCTAATTAGATATTTAACAGATACCTAATTAGATATTTTCAGCTGTAATGATTTCAGCATCTGAAAATCTGAGGTAATGCATAAAACCCACAGGCTAAGTGACAATCTATCAAACAGCTTCTATGTGGCCCCCCAGGTTCAGTGAGGAGCCAGCCCCAGCACATCAGGTAGTTATGGTTCATCTGGAACTCACTGAGGGACCCAGACAGGTTAATGACTTTTCCAGAAAAGCTTATCTACATGTGAAAATCTCCGTCCTGGTTCACACGGATTTGCAGTCATCACTCAGAGACTACCAAAGATGTTTTTTCCCGTTTGGGCTTTGTCCAAGTATCAGCTCTGCTCTTTCTGTTTCAGCCATGCAAAGACATGCGACACAGGGGAGAAATTTGACATCACTCCAGCTTCAGAGGGCTCAGTGCCAGCTGCTGGGGAACAGATCTGTAAGGCAGGGACTGCACTGAACACTGTGTCCTGCTAGCAGATCTTCAGAAAGGGAAGCCACTGTGTTTCAGTCTTGACCTGGAGCACATAATGAGCAAGTGGATGCTAATAGTTTTAGCAGCATTGGAGAAGGAAGGATCAAGGACATTGCTCTTTCCCTCTTCAGTGTCTCAGAGAAGCTCTACCTTTTCTTGAAAACACATAAAATTCTCGTTGAAGCTTTCTCTGATGATTGAGAGGCCATTATGAAAACATGATCCTCTATCTGGCCATATTTCTCATCCAAGAGATACAAACTTGTACGTGTTTTGGTCCAAAGGACTATATGAGGTCTAGTGTTTCTTCACTCAACTTCCTCCTTCTCTGTCAACCTGCAACTCTAATTTATTTATTGCTTACAGGCCTGACTGGGAGAAGAGACAAAGCCTTCTTCCTCAGAAGGAAATGTGTGCAAATGTAGGCAAACAAGCCACACATCTCCCTTTTAATGATTGGTTATTAACTTCTACCACCACTGGCTTGGGGAGGTACACCTCCAGCTCACACCACAGAAGACTCTGCCCCCCAAATTTAAAGTATTTTGTGACCAGCGTGCAATAATTTATGATGATTGATGGAAAACTCTACTTTCAATAGGTTTGTCTCAAAGGGCAGCTGGCCTGTACTCCTGAGATCACCCTCAGTTTCTTCAAAACTCAGGTCATCCAAACCAAGCTTCCATTCTAGCTGCAGAATAAACTTCTTTATTTGCAGTTTTCAAATTGGCTTACCTGGGAGTCCCCTGAGAGTTAACTTCACATGTGGCAGTCACGTCGCAAAGATGCTGCCAGCAGCTGCTGGGAAATGCCAAACACTCGGATAAAGGGGTTCTCCTGGTCATCCCAGGCTTGCAAACACAAGTTGCCTAAGGGAAGGCAACACAGTGATTATAAGCTGCATTCACCATCTTTTACCCTGGTTATCCTATAAAAGATTTACCCTATTAAAGAGCTGTCTGGTTTCCCTTTGCAAAATCTAAGGGGAGGAGAGCAGATTTGACCAACACATCCATCAGTTCATGTGAAGAATTCTCCCCTGGCCATTTTTCAGACCTTGGCTGTTATTGCCCTTACCTCTCCTGGACGTCTGTACATACAAATTGTTGAGTTTTCTGGGCAGCCCCCATTGCTGTCAACACAAGGGTTGATGGGCTGGCAAATCTTTCCATCTCCTTGAAATCCTTCTTTACAGGTACATTCATAGGTACGTGATCCAAGAACTTTACATACAGCAAAGGGGGAACATGGAGAAGGATCACAAGGATCCTGAGCTGCAATTAAAGAGATTAGAGGTGAGCAGAACCAAACTTCTGTTTTCAAAACAGCACTTATTGCAGCACAGCACACTGCAAGACATGGAAAGAATAGAGCATGAGGAATTTGTACTATTAAACTTCTAAAATTTCAGAGGGAAATGAAATCATTCCAGATAGCAGATATTTGGGGGTTTTCATACTGAGGAATTTGGATGACATGTTTTCCATATTACTTCAGCAACAGAAGTGTGAGTGACAGAGGATGCTTGGATTGATTCTGAATTTGCATGATATCTGAGGATACATGAAACTGCAGTTACATCAGCAAAACCTGTAAAGAGTCAGTGAAAACAGCTATCCACAGCTAGCTGATCACATGCATCTTATCAAGTTTCTTTTAAGGAAATCAATTCACAAACTTAATTTTGAAATCAGTGAAGAACGAAGAACTCATTGGACTCCACATCTTATTATTTAAACTGGTTCGGATGCACCAACATCCTGCTGTCATTATTGAGTACATAATTATAAGTGGGTGCTGGATGGAACCTGCTACTCTAATCCACTTCTTGCTTTTATGACCAAGGGAGAGGAGAGTCAAAAGTTTAGCCCTTACTCTTCTGGGTATTCCTGAAAAAAATGAGGTTTAAACCTGGGCACTGAAGTAGGCATTGTATTCACCGTAATCAAGTTCCTCTGCAGATACCAGATACCCCTGCAGAATCCAACAGGATTTTTTCCAAACAGGACCATTTTGGGTCACAGGGAAGTTTCTCACCTCGGCAAGTGCTGCCCTGTTTTCTGTAGCCCAGCTTGCAGTCACACACGGCAGTGCCATCCCTCACCACACACTCGCTGTTGGCCTCGCACGTCACACCTTTGCAAAGGGGGAGCTCTGCAATCACACAGCAAAGGGCACTGGTAGAAGATATAATTCACCTTACAGAATATCTGGAAATAAAGGCAAATGTGGTTTCTGAGGCCCCCAAAGTGGCACAAAATTGAGAGGATATGAACAGTGCAGGCAGCTCTAAATTCTTGGCAGCCTAGGCAGTCAGGTCTCCCAAGGCTGAGAGAAGGGATCTAGCTGGTGTCCAGAGAAAGAACAGAGACATACAGAGATGGTACAACCTAACCCCTCTCACAAAGTGGGGAGCAGACCCCAGCTCTCCCCTCTATCTCGATCTCCAAAGCTCAAATCATTGTTCCTCTACATTCCCAACCTGTTCAGTGCCTTCCTGTCCCTTTAGGGACACCCAAGCCCATATCACAGGTCTGCTCTCCCAGCCCCTCTGCAGCTTCCAGGGTGTTTACCTTGGTCACACCTGGGGCCTGTGTAGCCTCCATAGCACGTGCAGCTCCCATTCCCAGCGACGCCTCTGCTGCATTCCCCGTGCACACAGTCACACTCTGCAAGGGAAGTCCAGACCAGCTTCAGCCCTTTGCCTGCCAGGCAATGCACAGAGCTCCAGGAACACACTGGCCAGGTGCTCTGGGACTTGGCATCTTGATTTCCCACCAACAACCCACTAGCTCCGTGCCAGTCAGAGCTTTGAGAGGGTAAATTGCATGTCCTGGGCTCAAGAAAACAAGGTAAGAGCAGCCCTGAGTGCCAGACCTAGACCAGCTTTTCAAGTGTGTGCTTTAACACATGAGCACAACCACCAAGATCACACCTGTCTCACCTGTGTGGACAGAAGGAAGCAAGAGCTAGATAAAAAGGGCTCCTGTAACGGCCAGGCTGCACTGTCCATAATTCACTTCCCAAAATGCCATACAAGAGAGGCAGCACAGTGTGTAATCATTTTGTAACAGAAGGCAGCAAGGAAGAAGCTGGGAGACAAGTGGAGCTGTTATAGGAGTCTGATAAACAGTTGAGAAGTGAGTGTGGGTTGTTTGAGGGAGGTAGGTAATGGCCTGGCTGGAAAGAGAGAGGAAAGTGGGATAGCCCTGGTAAGGGGAGAGAGAGGGATTTACAATAGGAAAAATGGACTGTTTGAGAGACTGAGAATAATTTATTTAATGGGACAGTGCAGAAGGTCAAAAAGACACAATGCCCAGACACCTGCTATTGAACACTGCCAGTTCTCTGCCACTTTCCCCCTCTCCAGCATCTTCCTCACTCAACCTCTTCCTCCTCCTTCCTTGTTTTTAGTTATTTTTGTGGAGCTTTCACTTGAATGACTTGTTCTTACCTGACTGACAGTCTGGGCCAAAACGATTTTCATCCTGGCAATTCTGGCAGCCATACCCACTGTATTGCTCCTAGAAGGGCCCCAAAATGTGCCAGATATTATTTTTCTAGATCACTCTATTGTTTCACACATCATTATAGTTTAAAGTCTCTCCCCATTCTTAATTTTCTGTGACATCTGAAGCAACACAGTGAAGAAAACTGATCTGCTCAGTGCTTCAGTATTAACCAGCCCCCGTGGCAAAGAAGATCTCAGTGTAAGCTGACACACAGAGGGCATGTAAATGCCAGGAAATTCTGGTGGGCATTGAGGAAATAGTGTCCTAATTAGAAATAGACAAGCATGTTCCAGCTGGCTCCTGATATCTCTCTGAAAAAGGAATCTGGAATTCATTAATACCAGTGGGAATTTTTACACTGATTTTACAGGGCTCATGGACCTTCATCATACATTTTAGTTTATATAAGGTGTCTTTGAGTTAAATCCAAAATCAACTTTTCTCAAAAGAAGAAAACTTTTCTCAAAGACAAGTCCAAGAGGTAGGATTTGAGCTGTTAATTAAGGATGCTGTAAAAATATACAGTTCATCAGGGAAAGTTTCAAGTCTGACACTGATTCATAACCCCATGCATTTTAGAAACACTGCTCTGTTCAATTCAAATGTGCAGGAATTGTTTATACTCTGGTTGTACTAAGTCTGGAGTGGTAAAGAAAAAAGAAAAAAATATCTGCCCTAAATTCTCTTTCTCATCTCTCCTGCTTTTTCTGAGAGAGGGAATCTCTGCCTATTTGGGTACAGGTCATTGATAGTCAAGTGTCTCAGGGCTTCCTCCAGCCACAGACAGACACATTTATTTCAACTGAACAGGAGTTAAATTGATGCACTGCTTTCCTTATTTCACCCTTGAGATTCTTCCCAACTCCACACCACCACCAACAGTGTTTTAGTGCTATTGTCAACAACACCAATGCTGCAGGAAAACCACAGACACTGATGCTGGGGTGAAAGGAGCTGCAAATGGCCTTGCAGGAAGAAGGGCAACCTCCACCCAGAGCACCTGCACAGACACCACACAAACAACTCCCTCTGACAAAGCACCCTCAGAGTAAGTCATGCACTGACCTTGCAGATGCAGGTTCCATTCTGCTGTAGGCCATCCAAGCATGTCCCGTGGCCATTGCAGGGATTTTCAGCACCACCTGGACACTCTAGCAGGTAAGAGACAGGACAGATGAGATTAAATTGAAGAACTAGCACCTTTCCATCTCCTCCTGCCCCAGGTATTCCAGCTGCACAAAACAAAGGCCTCAAATTATCCAGCACACCTAACACTGGCCTAGAGGTGAAAGGTCTAAGGAGAACTCCCAGCAAGCCATAATTAAATTTCAACAAAGGCACTGAAACATTTTTTGAGGTTGGGCCACTGCTGCCAGCAGCACTGAGAGGTGAGGAGGGCAGTTCTGGAACTAGGAACAGATAGGAGCCTGCTTTGCAAAGATACTGAGCATTTTCAGCTCTCCTTGACTTCATGAAGAGCTGGAAGTGTTACCAGAAAAACAGGGGCCCTACACCTTTTGACTGGGGTTTCTCCAAATTCTGAGGACTATTTCTGATAATTCTGAATCTGTGATCTCTCTGATAAAACTAGTTGCTTATTCAGAGCCAGTATGAGAGCAGGCTCAATTACTCAAACAGTCTCCCATTTTCTGCAGAACTAGAGGGGGTCTTTCCATATTCTGTCAGTGAGAAATATTCAGCTTAGTAGGTCTTGCTTTTGGATTTTGGAGACAAGACAAAACAAATTCTCATTACTTGGCATAAATCAGAGTGGGAGTTTTGGGATGGATATTTTCACCTTGGGTTGGAATTGCTAAGTATTTTCTGTGGCTGAACAGCTGACTGACACCAGACTATAGAGCAGCACACATGGCACACGCGTTGCAGACAAGAGGGATATCAGAAAGATCTTCCTCTTCCTTTGGAAACTTTTGTAAAGAGGAACAAAAACATCCCTTTCCAAAAGTTTATTTTTATAGAAGAGACAAAAGGAAGTTCCACCACAGGAGGTTATGTTATGTGTTAAATGTAAGGGGATTCAACTCTTCTGGAGCAAAGAGATTATGTGCTGAACAGACAGATATGGTCCCAGACAGATAATGGAGATATTGTGAGTGTTCAAGGAATAATGAAAATTAATCATCCCAATATATATTTAATGCCTCCTATTAAAACTGGTTTGACCCACTCAACAGTTGGAGGTAGTTGTAGAAAACCCCAAAACTTACCATAGCACTCTGTGCCCCAGAATCCTGGACAGCACTTTCTCTCCTCAATTTCCTTCTCACACGTGTGATGGCACCCTGGCAGGGAGAGGGTATTTTCTCCTAACTTGACAGAGTATCTTAAAAAGAATAATCCAAGATTATGATTATACCATGAACCTGGCACAGGCCTGCTGGAGGGTTTCTAGGCAGTCACACTGCAGTGCCCTGAGCTCTGAAGGGGAGGAAGGGCCCTCATCCCCTGCTCCATGCACACACACAAGAGGATTCCCTCCTCTCTAGATCTTCTCTACAGAGGCCCATTGATTTGAGCCTCAAAGACTGGTTAGCAGAAACCTGGCATGAGACAGGATCTTGCATCAGGATGGAAACCTTGGGTGCTGAAGGGTTAAACAGCACAGAAACAAAGGATTTCCAGGGTGACTCAGCATTCAACTTCACATCTAAAATAAGTTTGAAAGAACAAACTCTCCTTTCAGGACTCATCCCTTTCTGTCTTTTACTAAAGATTCCAGATTAAAATGCTCTTAAATTTGGATTTAATGGCCACATTATTCACATATTCTCTACTAAATCTTGGACAAATGCCTTAAATCCGCCAAAGAAGCACCTTCTTTTCAACCCATCATCCCCCCCTCTACACAGAGAGTGAGTCCTTGGTGGCAGTGCCTCTTGTTCTGCACGTACACAGTACAAAAATATTCTTGGGTCTGTCCAACAACCACCACAAGAGCAGATAACTCAGAAAAGCTGCATAGACTCACATTATTCTTACACTTCATTATATTTTTGGCACCACATCCTTCCCAAAAGGAACTTGGAAATTGTCTCAATAGCACTGCTGCTTTGGCTTCCATCTGACTCCTGTGCATGTGCAAAAACTGCTACAAACTGCAAAACTGCCACCACTATTTTTAAAGTATTTTGAGGGAATCAGAGAAAGAGCAGACAATGGAGTTGTATATTAACAGTCAACGTTCACTGCTGAATACATACACAAACAATAATCTATAGTGTTTCATTTTACAAAAGCTTCCTAGTAAATTCAGTTTTCCTTCATTCTTTTCCTACCAGCCAAGCTCAACAGAGTATGAGCAAGGAACACATGAAGAAGCAATTGTCATAAAGTGAACTAGGAAGGTTAAAAGTTCAGAGAATTATTGCTGGAAGCTGGGAGGATATACAAGGGGAACTATCATTATATTATTTTCCTAATAAGCCACTAAGGAATTCTGGGTCTGAAACAGGTTTCTATGCTAGACAGACCTCTGTTAAATTGCTACAGCAGGATTAGCAAACTCAGGTTGTTTAGGGCAAGTTAAGAGGTTATTGTCATTTAATTTGTTCTGTGTATATAGAATCTGCCCAGTAATAAGTCTGTGGGATTTGCAAGGAGGCAAAAGCAACAATCATAGGGGCCATAAACCCATCTGAAAACAAAACTCCGTGGACCTTTACAGCTCAAAACCACGTGTGTGTTCTCCTGAAGACTCACACCACTCCCTGCATAGAAGGGCTGCACCAAAAGCATAACACAGTTAGGAAACAGGCCTTACCTGCAGTTCCTCAGCCCTGATCTTTGGGTGGTCTTTAACCAGCCTCTTGGACACAACATTTTAGGCACTGCAGCACAAGAGGTACATGCTGTGTTCAAGGTGAACATCGTCTTGACATTGCAACGCATGGATTTTAACTTAAAAAGAAGAAACAGAATGGAAATAGTCCCAGATTAAGTTGCTATCCTAGGCACTTATCTTGTCAATCTTGTAATATCTTTATCAAGTTGCACCATTTGTTAGATAGCACTGGGGAAGGCAGTGGCCAGTGCAGCTGCTGGGAGGTACCACCCACTCCCATGGACTAAACCTCCTTGCCACAGTGCTGCTTGCTTGGATCCACCTGGACCTCAGCTAGAAGCAACAGGGCAGACCACAGCTGTCTTATCCTTCCCCTATGACCCACAGCAGAAATTCTGACCATTTCTAAAATAATCACAACTCTGCACTGCTAATTTCAGCTGATCCTTTACAAACATGTGGTAGTGGTGTGCGAGGACAAGCTCTAAATTAATAAACCTTGCCAGAAGACACTGAATTAAAAGGCAATGCAGCATTCATCTTCTCCATGCCACTGATAAAATCCAGTTTATTGCTGTACTACAGGTCTGCAGAGCTGACTATGTTAGTTCAGTCTATTTCCCAGGGCCAGGAGCTGGTCACAGAAATATTTCTCATGGCAATTGTCTGTGAGGAGCCACAGGGAGGTGGATGACAAGGAAAGATGCTCTACACCTCTCTGAACACCTTGATGCTTTGACTCCAGGTGAGAAGGACTCTATAAACATTGGCATGAAGATCAGGTAGGACATGTGGATATACCACACAGCTGGTGAATAAATCAGCTAAGTCCTTCCACCCAACCAGAGCCACTTAAGGGGTTTGGTTTTCCTCACACGGCTTTCTGGTACCCCTGCACAACCTTGCTTCTCCAAGTGAAACACAAATGACAAAGTACAGCCTCAGAGTGAATGACCACCATCACATGCCAACCTATCATTAAAACTTGTGACTTTGCTTCAAAAGCATTTCCTTGTATTTCTAAACTTCTGGAAACAACTGCTTGGAAACCTCATTGGTAATCTTGAATTGAGAGAAGACAGTATTTGCCACTGCTGATGACAGAGAAAAGCTGTGAGGCATGAGTCGTGTATGCCCCAGAAGGTCACTGACTGGAAAAAACCCACAGAGCTCATCTCAGCTGTGACTCTACAGGCACTGTATTTTCTAAAAATAAAAACATGAGATCAAATTTTGGGAGGAGGCCTTGATCTGGAATTTTTAAGACAATCCTGAACAATGCTGCTAATGCAGCAGCCCTAGTGTCCCCAGAACTCCTTGTTTTGGATTCCCATCAGCAATCTCAGCTTTGCTTCCTCTGAACTTAAGCCCAAATACATACATTTGCCTCGAGGCAAGGGAGGAAGCCTGCAGCTTCCCATCAGTTATCAAGAGCTCAGGAAGGCCCTCCCAGATGATAGGCAGCAGACCCTGTCCGGAAAACCTCCTGAGAGATAACCCTGAAGTCTCAAGTCCACAGGGACACGTTCCTGGAATGATTCCTGACTCCTTCCCTCTGACTGGAGTCCTTGAGCTTTTTCTCATGTTTATGGATCCACCTTCTGCAGCTATCCATGCAAGAATGCCACCCAGTAAAGGAAATTATTTCTGTGTCTCTGCTTGCCCTTCCCATGGAGATTAACTTCTAGTTGTGCTTCTGAGGCTTTCCTACCATACAGCAACCTCCAGTTCCCCTGACAGCAGAATCCCTAAAGAACCTCTTACATCAAGGACTCCCTTGCATTATAAAGAGCTCAAAACCAATCTGAGATCCACCAAATCCATCTCTCTTGTGAGCACCAGCTTTACTGATATTATCCAGCAGAACAGAGAGCAGCTTTGCTGTTCTTTACACTTCCACCCCACAGAGCAGGCAGAGGAGATTTCCCATTTTTCAAGGAGCAAAACAGAAGAGACAAAAAATATGGAAGAATAAACAAGGTACTGCCTCCAGAGTACTCTGTCTCTAAAGATCAGCAGTGCCATTGATGGGGTAGGGAAGAAGTCCATCCAGCCATCTGATTGGATCTTAAATTAGGACTCCAGATTAAAGCTGGGCTTTTGAAAGGATCCAGTTGAAACCAGGCACATGGGTCTTACAGAACAGCACAGCTCCTGCTTTTTTAGTTCCACCAAATCCCAGCATTAGCCTTTCCTGAGACAATGCCTCAGAAAAAGGAATGGGAAGATGCCTGAGCAAGAAATAGACATGTAGACTCTTTCCTGTGAGTTAGAATTATGCCACAAACCTTTACCAGGTATCTGAGCCACCCTATCTGTATCAAAAAGACCAATTAACAGTAGAGCACAAAACACTAAATCAAAATTCTCCAACCTTCTATTTCATCTGTACTTTCAGGCATCAGACATAGTTGGGCCATTAAATGTGTTCTCTGCCATGGTGGTGGAGGATGACACCATTATTCATGCATTATTCTATTTCCTTTCTCTTTCTTTCATCAATGTGGCTCCATTCCTCAATGGAAGTGAGGAGTGGGAGAGGTGGATGTCTGTCATTCCTCCCTGCTGGCATGCAGATTTCTAAGACGAGACACTTACTGTGGAATCCCCCCTACCCTACTGGGGCACTTGACAAGCTTTAGGCAGCTTTCCAGTAAGACCTTCCCCTTTTTATAAGGAAATATGCTTGTGTCAGCAGCAACAGGGAGGAGGAAAGAGGAAGAAAACAGCTGAGTGGAAAAGTATTAAAAAAAAAAATATTTCCCTTCTAATTTGAGTGACAGAACTGATGAAGCAGTCATTTTCTGGACAGTTTTGCTTCTTAGAAAAGCAGAAGAGGGAATCAAGGAACATAAATGCAACAGGTCTGGATCCCAAAATTCTGGGGAGGATGAAAGATAGACAGAAGTTTGAGTCAGAAGTGGCTCCTGGGGCACAGCCTCATGGAAAACAATGATGCCCTGCTCCCTTGGGCTCATCTTTGACTGCTGTTTCTAAGTGCAAAGCTACTGGAAAGGAAGCAGCAAGAGGGGATGTCTGTCCCTGTGATGCAGCAGAGCTACCTGGTGACAGTCACTGTTCTGATCTGGTGATGCTGAGAGCCTGGGTCACAGATTGTGTACAAAGGAAAAGGAAAGAAGGACTGGTGCTCTCAAATATCTCCAAAATCAAAAGAAGTTTTTAAAGCAGAAGACATCCAGCTGTAGCCAAAAGAAGTTAAAAGCCAGGGTGCCTCTGTCTTCCAGGCTGTGCTGTGCTCATTCCCTGCACTCAAATGCTTGTGCAAGGGCAACCACTGCACTCTGCACTCAGCTGAGACACATGGAAGCTTCTGGATGCTGCAGTGTTTCCTTCCCTCATCTCTGAACAGATGTCCCTCACTTCTCAAGTGCTCATTTCTCATATTCCACCTCAGGAGAATAAGCTGGGAAGTATTTCGTAAGGGCTAGTTTCATTCCCCTCATTTTCACTCTTTATCTCCTCCTCCCAAACCATAACACAAATCTTTCTGCACGGTAAAAATCTCAAGGAAGAAAGAAAAACATATTTGGACGTCAGTGTTCAGCTCCAACAATCCTGGGAGCCAGTTCTGGAAATAGCCATTATCTAATGAATCACCAAGTTTCCAGTGCATTTGTCCTTTACAAAACAGAGCTGTAGACACATGCTTGAGTCATTATAGCCATGTACCTCCCCAGGCAGCTCTCAACAACAGGAGCTGAACACAGCAGCAGCTCCTGGACACGAAAACTCTTCACACTTATTCAAGGAAGACACTTTGTAGCACAAGGATGAACTCAGAGCTCAGAGCTGACATAAAGTGAGATCTGCTGTTGCCCTGGGTGTTTCCCAGCATCTCAGCTGCAGAGCACTGGAAACATGGGGATGCTGTGACCACTCTCCTCATTTCCCACCTGCCTCCGTTCCTCCTCCAGCACAGCCTGAGACTGGCCTCCTCCCAGCAGAAAAACTTTCATGGTTCTCACATCTGCTGCGTCTTCCTCAGCCCTCAGCTTATAGCAAGAGGTATAAAAAACCAAATCAGGCTAACAGTCACTGTCATGTTTGAACCATTAAAGCTGAGCCCTGAGGAAACATCACTGAGAAACAGGTAGCACACAATCTCTCTTCTCTCACAATGACCCCTGTGGACCAAGAAAAACCTCCTGAGGAATCACAGCACTTTTGTTTCAACCAGATCCAATGGGTTTTCTAAACTGCCAGAGAAGGCCTCACTAGATCCTTGTTTTTCCTTATCTGCCATTATAACCTTTCAAATGCTTCTTCTCTTTCTCCATGAAGAGGGAATCTTTGAGGAAAAACCTCTAAAAGGGAGTTATTCCTGGATTAAATAAACTGCTCCAGAGGGGATTCAAAACATTTAACTCCTCTGTAAGTGGGTACTCACTGCCTGATAATGTAATTGTTTCATGCCAAGCCAGACTCCTCAGTGATTACAGAGACCAACAGAGTGTCTCCAAGTAGAGAGGCCAACACTTCCACTTACACCAGCTGAAGACACGAGCCCATGTCTTTGAACACAATCTGAACCCCATCTGCATGGAGCCCACATCTCCAGACAGATGAAATCCACCCCTAGAACACTTCATGTTTGTGCTCAAGTCACTGTAATGATCCTACAAGCCTCCCTAGTATTCATTTATGGCCCTTTCATGAAAGAGTCTATGCAGAAGCTTCCACCTGAAGCTCTGACACTGAAGCACCTTTCCAGTCCTCTGGCTTTTTCCAAATCAAGTCCTTGAGACTCACAGGTCTGTCCACTCCTCAGCAGGCCCTGCTGTGTCATTCAAGATGAAACAACCCTCCACAGGGTGTTTCCCTTCCCCAGGGAATTTCCAAATGCCCTCCCCAACTCCAGGCCAGTTCATTCCTCCAACAGCAGGACACAAGGAAGGGGATGGCAGAAGACAATATAATGTGAATTAGAGTGAATTCCCCACAGGAACTGGGCTGCCTCACCACAGAGTCTAGAGAACAGATCTACAAAGGTATCACACATTCCTCTAGGTGCTGCTGCTAAACATAAGAACAGAGATGAAGGAATCAAAAGCAGAACAACAAAATTGAAAAAAAATGGAAAGTATTTAACAATCCTTACCGAGGAGCTTTTGGGAAATATACTCTAAACAAACTGTTGCAAAGGGACAAATTGACAAGACTGTAAAAATTTTTTTAAAGTATAATTCTCCTGGGAAACTTATGGATCTGTCCTAATGGATACAAAGTTCCTATCCCACACACTGAAACTAGCAGAAGACAAAGATATGGAGTATTAGTCCCGATATTGCTTCTTTCAGGTTCAGTGCCGAACTTAGACACGAATTTTATCTGATTTAAAACTCAAGCAGCTCCCCTTCAACCTTATATTTAGTTCCTCAGTTTGTACTACAGAGAAGATACCTTACAGCCCCACAGTTTTTACTGATTTTATTCTGCACTTAACTAAATGTAAATGAAAAATGAGTTGTGAAGAGGAGTATTTCCTAATGTGCCACCGTCCAAACATGAAGAACTGTGGAATGAACATTTAAACAAAGAGCGGCAGACTTACCTTCTGACTCTGGCAGTCAGCTGTGGGAGTGAAGCACGCTGCTAAGAAGAAAAACAGCAATCCAGGAGGATGCATTTTCATGCTTTTACAGGCAGGACCCTTTACACAAAAGGGGTGGCGAGAGAGGCTGCAATTTCTGTAAGATAACACCGCCTACTAAGAATCAGATCCAAGACAAACCAGAGGTTAAAAGTAAACAGGGAGAGAGCATTTTTGCACTGTGCTTTTTGGCTGCAAAGCCTTCAGAAATGGATCTGCTACTTCTAGTGTTATTTCTGAATCAACATAACCTTTTTCTTTCCATTCTTTTTTTAAATGCACAAGCAGAACTCCTTAGTAAAAGGTTTACTCAAAACAGGAACATCTACGGATTTCCTCTTACATATCAGTTCAAAACAGAAGGAAGGAAATCCTTAGTTTTCAACTAATTGGAATGAAAAGAGGTTAACTGTATGCTTAACAGCAGGCAAATCCAACAGGCAAACTTAAATACCATAAATTCATGAAGGGTAAGTTAATTTCCTTTTGCCACTGATGTGAATATGTCCATAACACCTCAAAGTGAAGGTAAAGCTGAGCACTGCCTATCCCAAAGCATGCAAGAACAAAGCAATGCAAGTAACAGACTCTGCTTCAGAGCAGGAATGGAGCACATTACATCAATCAATCAATTTTTTTTAATAGTTGACTTTCTCAGCAAGAAAAGGTGATGCTGTGGCAGCAGTGGCAAAACTTATAATTTTCCAAACACTCTGCTGACAGCTTGATGAATCCAAGGAACACTCCCACAGCACTCAAAACAGGAGGAAAATCCCAAAACAGGATTAAAAATAATACACAGTAACCTGAGGTACAGTCTGTAATTTATATTCTCCTTTTGAACATTACAAAGAATTGATTATTGACAGATTTTCCATGCCTTTGTCTCCTTGCACTGCCAAGAGAGCCCACTGTCCTGAGCAGACTAAGGACTGCTTCTGTCAGCAACAAATCTCACCAAGCAATGAGGCACCTTCATATTTTCAAGCCACTAATAGTACATAAAGGTGCCTAAACAAAACCAGGACAGGGAGCTGTTCTTGTGTTTACATAAATAATGTAATTTAATTAATTAAATTAATGAATACATATTTGCCCCTGCATCCCCACGAAGACACACATGCTGTAACATAGGAGGTGTACAGGAGCTGCTGTACTCACCAGTGCTGGAAGCTGTGCTTGACTTCTGCCTTCATCCTACAAGGAAAGGCAGCATGATGAACAGCCAGCCCTGCTATATATCCTGCACTAACAGGAAGCAGATAAGGCACACAACCATCCACTGCAACCCATGTGAGCAGCACCAGCCCACAGCTCAACCCGACAGCTCAGCCCACTCGTCCTGCCACAGGACAGCTGCAGCCCTGGGACTGTCTCTGCCAAAGTGGTGCCACTCTGCCAAGGTCAGAGGGTTCACACTGCTCTGGAAACCAGTGGGTAACCTGAAGGTCTTCAAAATGAGGCAGAGGCATCATGGCTCAAACCAGCTCTGGTGGGATGGGAAAGTCACAAATGTTCTTGTAGAGAATGGAGGCTGTACAGTGTTTTTCTTGGCCTGCAGTCATGGCCCTGAGCTGGTCATGGAAGCACAAGAATGAGGCTGCTCCTCTGCCCCATGCTGCCCAGAAAGATGGAGAAGATTGTTGATGGGTTTTCCATGAGCTGGCTATATGCACACATAGCTGATGAGTTTTAAGGTGAAAATAGCTCACTCTGGGGCACTTGAAGATGCATTGGCTTCTTTAATGTGACTTCAGACAGCTTTCTAAATGGCTCAGCATTGAAAATGTTACAGGGCAAGAAAAGACACACTAAGATTGATTCCAGGGCTTTCCACTGCTGCTTATCATCACTATATCTGAAGTACTGCAGGGAAACCAGGAAGGTTTGGTGAAATGCCTGTCAGAATTAAATAAATAAGATTCACAGCAACATCAAAAGGTTCACAGCCAGCTTCCTTATCTGACCTCACCTCAATTAAAGGCTAGCAATAAAACAGCAATACACAGGCTAAAAATGCAAACAGTGAGTGGTGCCATTGTACAGCAGCAGAGCATAAACTGAAAAATCAAAAGGTTATCTGTCATTAGATGCTGCTTTCCTGATCAAGCAGCATAAGCAATGTGTGTTTCAGCACTGCCTAGGAGCTGCTCCTGGAGAATGGAAACTTTGCTGCACCTGGAACTCCAAAATCTGCAACAACTTTGGATCTTCACCATTCAGGAAATTAGTAAGAAGGTGAAACACCAATCACCTCTAAATTAATAGATGGCCAAGAGCCATTAATAATGTTCAGTGCACAGAAGCCAAAGTGCTCTCAGCAGCAGTTCAGCTGGCAGTGTCATCAAAGATGGCAGAAAAACAGCACAGGATGCAAAAATGAGCCAAACAAACCCAAATTACTGCTTCACTCACAGTTTCTGTTCTGCTCTGATAGATGGATTCCTCCTAGACAGAAAAATGTCTTTTCTCATGGATAACATCTATAAAAACTTTATGCCTTAGAGGTAAAATGCATTCAATCAATTTTTTGATTCCACTGTTTTGTCCAATACTCCTCAAAACTGTCAACAAATAGAAAACCCAGTTCCCTCACTCATTTCAATATCAGATCTGCTCAAGCACAGAGGCATCTCTGCAAAGTATTCCAAACCCCCAAAATCTCATAAAGCAAGATCCTGGGATCTGCCAGGGAGCCTTCATCCAAAGAGAAAATTCAGGCAAGACTTTTAAAGATCTGACAGAACACTCTGACAGCCCTGTGCAAGCAGTGTAGGAGGGTTTTGTCCTAGTCAATGTTTGAAATAGGATTGTGCAAATCCAACATTAAAACATACAGTAGGAATTGTCAACTTTCTGCCAGTGTGTGTATCTGTGAGGTTTCACACATGGACTTTCATTTGTTTTGGAAAGCATGGAGATTGACTTATCTGTCAAGTGTCTCTTGCTCATGTAACAGAAGGTGGCTGGTTTAGCAGGAGCAGTCACAGATGTGGGTCTCAGAAACAGCTTCAAATCCTGACTTCTTTGAGATAACTTCTACAAAACACTTAAAATTTATCTTGTGGGCTCAATCTCAACAGTCATCAGCAGATTGTTGGCCACAGGAACGGTCAAAATTTTTCCCTCTCAGGGAAAAGTTCCCTCTTTTTTTCTTTATGCATCAATGACAAGCTGCATCCCTTAAAGCAACTTATCTAAGACCTGGCATATTTATTGTGTACACATTAACGTTTAAAGTTGAGAAGCTGCTGGCAAAAATCACTCAATCTGTTTCAGAGGAAAAGAAACCAAATCCCCCCCCTGGATAAATGCAAAGGATAAGGCTACAAACCCTCGCAGACTCCCTGCCTGTGCCACACACTGTGTTTTAAAATGCTGGGTCTGTTCTGTGAAGTGTGTGCAGCTCTGACTAGATTGGGCAATTTCCTGCTATTGAAATCTTTTGTTTAGAAACTACAGAGCCAAGGCAAATGATTTGCCACCCAGTCCACCTTGCCACACAGCTTCTCTGGGAACTGACCATTTGGTTACATCCACAGAGAGAAAAGGACTCTTGTTCTGCACTTCTGGCAAAGCTGGGAAAGGACATTAAGTCCTTTTGCTCTGAATTGTGAGGGTGTAAGAATGTGAGTCTGAAAAGGAATAAACAAACCCAGTGTAGGAAGGGGGCCAGCAGAACCATACTTACCCAACATACCCTCAGGGTCCGGGTTAAAATGCAAGGACACAATCCTAATTTTCCTTTCCTCTTGGGAAGTTGGAAGGAACAGGAATTTTAAGGTTTGCACATTGAAGTAAAGAAACCTGCAAGGATTGCACAGAGAACAGGAGTCTGTTTATCCTTCTCTTTCTCACAGGCACAGTAATCCAGTTCCAAGTAGGCATTATATTGTCGCACAATTCAGAAAGAAATTGTTGCTCACATCCTGTTACTCCAAAACCCCTATGGGGAACAGTACCAATGTCAGTAAATAATTATTTTAAGTCTGGCCCATCACTTTCTCTTGACTCTGAGTTCCTTCACATGTTCTGCTGCAGTGAAAACCAGCAACATTTTCCCATCTCTTACTTTTGTACCTTTGCCATTTATTGAGCAGGACTTGGGGATTGTACTGGGAAGTCAGATTAAATTCCCCACAGATATCCAATATTCATTAGGATTTTGGGTAAAACTGTTTCAATAACTCAGTAGCTGAGCTATTGGAAGTCAGCACCTGCTGAGAGGAGCACCAGGGCAGAGGCAGTGGGCTCTCCCATGAAGTGCTGCTGATTCTTCAGGTCCTGCTGTCTAGAAGGGATAGAAAGGGCCTGCAATGCAGCCAACAGTTTGCCAAGGATAGCACTGAAACTCTGCCTGAAAACAGGATCCTGTCTGCATTTTCAGCAACCTCAGAGATGCTGGGAGTTCTTGTCATCCCCTCTCAGACACCCTGAAGACTGAAGCACAAGGGTTTGGTGTCCATCTTATCAACTCTGGCTTCTGCTCTTCATGCACTCATTCAGGTAGATTTTTCCAGTGTTGGCCAGTCTTTTTTTTGGGTCTAATGAATTTCACATCCTCCCTTTTTCCACATCAATTTTTAGCTTTCCAAGTTACTAAATGTCCTTAATTATTAGGTGGACATCAAGAAACAGAAGCTTGTAATCTGCTCTGAGCCCCAACTTCCCATTTTTCCACACGTTGCTGCTTTTCTGCCTAAGATTTGGTATGTCTGAGGACTAGTACTGCAGAAATACACTTTCTGATCAGAATACCAGTGAGATGCAGCAGCACTTTTTGTTACATCAATTAAAAAACTCCACCTCATTATCCAGGCTGACAGGAACAAGAAGGCAAGCCAGAGGGGCTGATGGAAATACAAGACTGCAGTACATCTAGAGCCAGGCAGAGCAGTTCTGTGAAAGCAGCACAGGAATGGACACAGGACAGACAGGATGCAGGTCACACTGTCATTTCTTCTTGCAGAGAAAGCAGTGTAGCCCAGGTCAGCACCTCATTTACTTTCTTCCTAATGAGGTTCATTTACAATTTTTTAATTGTAATACAAAGGAAGTTTTAAAACTTTTGGGTAGATCCTTGATAGATGACACTGAACAAAAATAATTGTCTGGGTCTTCCTAGGGTGGCAAAAATCTAAATCAGCTGCAAAGCCAGAACACAGAAGTTTGAGAGCTTGGGAGATACTTTCCTGACAAAGGTCCTCCCACCTGCCTCTGTGTGTTTCTGGACAGAACTTCAGCTACTCAGATATTGTCTTACTGTTGAACAAGGGTTGGAAGCTGGAAAGAATTTGAGGACAAAGGGTTACTAAAGAGAAATATGCCTGCAGAGTTTTGTAGTGCTCTTGCAAAAAGAGAAGAAGAAATAAAGACTATTCTTTGTGACCTCAGATGCTGACAGTGACTTAAGTCTGCAAAGCTTTCTGTAGAAACTAAATGTGTAAAGTTCTGGGAAATCTTTATGAACTGAAGCAATCAGTTTAGTTTCAAGATGAACGATTCTACTTTTTCAAGAAAACCTCACTTAAATCCCTGTATGTAAAAACAAAAGACTACATTAAAATTAGATAATAAACACAACAGGTTGGCACTGAAGAATGACAGTTTATAAAATTTTTCAGCTTAATATTACACTTATATGAACAGAAATGCACACCCACAAAGCACTGACTGCAGCAGGTTCTAACACAGAGCCCCTCTCCTCTTGAGACTGGCTGGGAGAGTTTGAGCTGTTCAGGCTGGACAAAAAGCAGGTGCAGGGAGATCTCAGAGCAGCCATGTCAGTATCTGAAGTTTTTTTTTAATAAGGGACTTTTACCTTGGCAGACAGTGAGGAATGTTTTTTAATTAAAAGTCTTTAGATCTGACATTAGGAAGAAATTCTTTACTCAGAGGCCCTGGCACAGGTGGCCCAGAGATGCTGTGGATGCTCCATCCCTGGAAGTGTCCAAGGCCAGGATGGATGGGGCCCTTGGAGAATTGATCAAGTGAGTGCCATCTCTGCCCACAGAAATGGGGCTGGAATGAGATAATCTTGAAAGGCCATTGCAACACAAACCATTCTGTGATTCTATGAAAGCAGCAAGGGATCAGATACCTGGGAGCAGGAGAGGGGGATTTCTTGTTTGGGGTTTGGTTGGGCTGTCATTTCTAAATTTTTTTCCAGGTAAAAATGGAAAAAAGAGGTGAAGTATCAGGTAAAAAGCTTTATATAGCCCATGATCTACTTAACAGAGAATTAAAGATGATTTATTAAAAAAATGCCCTGAAAATAAATAATTCTGATAGCACCACAGGTAAGATAGTTAATGGAAGAATCAAAACATATTGCAGTATGTGGTGAACATTTCATTAATCTTAAAATGTGATCAATGCTTACCAAGATATCAAGGAGGAATGGCAGCTATTTCCTGGATTAATGATCTGATCCAAAGGGACAGATTCTGTTTTAAACAGCTGTGAACTTAAAAAGAATTTCAAGTTTAACCAGTGATGTTTTTTCCGTAATAAAATATGAAAAAGAGGCCTTACCTGCTCGAAGTATGTAACAAGCAGGGGGTTATCCCTGCTTACTCTAAAGATTCTCTGATACCCACTACTCTATTAAATTACCTTTAAACAATTGGGTTTTACAGAAGATGCTTAAAACAGAACACAAGTCTGTCTCAAGCACAGCTAACCCCCCAGAACAGCCCTTATTTATAAGAGGGAAGCAGGGCTGACTATCCAGAAGCAATGACAAGTAAAATCCTCATATAAGAGCCAGATCTGTCCATGTTGGCTCAAATCCTAGGCAGCTCCAGAGGACTCCTTACAGATTCCTTTTGCAGTCACTTATAAATTCACTTGTAAATTATTTGTTCATCTGATAAGTTCCCAAACGCTTTTGAAGTTCAGACTGGTTTAAATTGCCACAGTCCCCTCAAGTGTTACCTTGGACAATTACTAGTGAGTGATCAACAGAGCTGCTTCAGAAAGAACTAATGAAGACCTAAGATTTCTTCTAATTACTTTATTCTTAGGATGTTTAATTTGGAAATTAGCTTTTTCTACCCAATGATAATAAAGCTTAAATGAACATAAGCAACCTTGAGATTTCAAAGAATAGAAGAGCTCTAAAGTACAGGAAAATTTCATTTTCTCCAAGAGCCTGCAGTACCTACCTGAACTGTTCAGTTCAGTCTAAGCTTAAGGAGTTAGGCTTCCTCTGCCAAACTGGGAGCAGTGCTGCACTCCAGTTGTGCTCCTCATCTCTGCTTGCTTTGGGAACTCCACAGCATCCTGCAATACAATTTGACTTTGGCTGCCTAGGTCTTTGTCATCCTTGCACTGACTGCAACATTCCTGGCTTCTGAAATCCAAAAAGCACAGCCAAGCTCTGCAGCAGCATGGAAAAATACTCTGTGAAATCACCAAACTCCTAACACCACTGTAGACTTGCCATTCTTGGAGAAAACTCATAGCTTGTTTGGACCATGCCCTGAACAATCTGTTTGAAGATTCCCTGTTTAAAGCTTGACTGTTGGTCCTCCAACAGAGGTCTCTTCCAACCCAGATCTCTCTCTGTGTTTAAGGGGCACCAGTTTCAAGCAGCATCAGCTGCCACATAAATATCAAAAGTGTTCCTCCCTTCTGAATCCCATTGGATATAGAATACTCTTTTTAAAAGTCTCAATATCTGTCTTCATAATAGTGAGTAGGGATTTTACTGTCATGGGGGAGGCTAAAATTTGCTGGGCACAGTAACTGTCAGGTTAAACATGACAGCTTTGAAAGAAAATCCCTAATATCTAATAGAGAAGCAAAAGTACTTGAAATAAATCCTCAAATTGCGTTTAGAGGCTGCAGATCCTCAGTTTCCATGAGTCAGCTGTATTTCTGGACTAACAATCTTGTTATTGTAGAAAGAACTATTTTCTTCTTTCATCTTGCTGCACATCTCACAATTTACAATGCACTCTAGGAACAGAACTTGTGCTGCTGAACTGCCATATGGTATCCTGGAAACACAAGATATGAACCTGAATAAAGACAAGGCCAAAAGAAAACTGTCAAATTACACTTTATTTGTATTGACAAGATAGGCAAAAGAAAGACTTTGTGTTCAGAGATACAAATCCATTATTTGCTGACAAAATGCTGATATACCCTCATTGGGTATTTCCACTTTCAAGACAATACTGAGGGGATCTTTACCAAGCAATTCTTTTATCCTTGGTTAAAGAAAATGAATGCCTGTGAAAATAGTTTCATATGAAAATTTGATACTTGCTTGTGGCTCAAATTTTACTATTAAGTTCATGGCTGGCAGCAAATAATTACACTTGGCCTCAAAGAAAAACATATGTAAAATTGTAAGATCATTAAATAATAAGCATTAGCAGCATACCCAAAATACTTCTTGTACAAAGAACATTGCACTTGAACATACACAAGCATTTACCCTTATTTACACATTAGAATTTGTATAGAACAGCAAGACTGTTATATACAGAAAAATAGTGGAAACCTTAACAGCCCCAGACGACAGAATATCTAGTGTTGACTCCTTAAATTTTCCATACAGTTTCCCAGGATGTCTCATGGGTTTTTTTTTCACTATATACTATTGCATAAAAAATAGACTGTACAAGAAGGTCAGTCCCCAGTTAACACTTCAGAATATTTCTATGTACTATTACATGTTCACTGCACCAGGGAGCAAGGGAGTCCAGGGCAGCTTCTCATGAAAAAAAAGAGAACGTGACAGGTGCTATCTACTTAAACACTGTGCTTTACCTTGTAATACACACTGAAATCACTTGGCTGTGCAGTAACTACCCAGTGAGCTCCAAAGGCAATTCCCTACCACACAGGATCTCCCACTGTCTCGCAAGAAATGAAATTAACTTCTCCCTGCTTTCTGCACTTGGGATAAAAATGTACCACTGGATCTCTCTGCTTCTGCTGTTCTCTGGTTTGGAATTTCCTTTTGGGACACTATCAGTTTCTCCAAAGTGATCCAGTGTTAAATTCTGCATCAGGTCCTGATTCTGAACATCATCAAACACAAATGTCAGGGCCTGTGGATATGTCTGATAGCCCATGAGTACTCTGTCTAAATCCCGGATTCGTCTTCCATCTGCAAGCTGATACTTGTCTCTCTTTGGTGGCTCCTTAGCAAATTCAGGTAGTGGGTAACTGACATAATCTTCATCAAAGAGGAACAAATCAGAGCTGGTCAGTATCAGTGTTTTAGGTTGAAGTGAACTAGTGTTCTGAGCAGATCCTTCAAAGTGATTTACTTGAAATGCCAACACATACAGAAGGATGTTGAGGGATGGAAGTTTGGTCAAACCATCCATCTTCTCTGCCACTAGAAAAGCAAGGTCCCCAATTTCCTCTTCATTTGGATAAATAAATTTTACTCTGCTAGAGTGAATCAGTTCATAATTCTCCATTTTTCCTGCAAGAAACATACAATGTTATATCTCTATTTAGTGCTATACAATATTTTCTTAATGTACTAGGACAAACAACAATCCTTGACAGCTGGCTGCAACTGGAAGAATTTAAGTTTTGTATCTGTTGATACAAGCTTTTGCTTATAAACAATACTGGAATAATTTTATATGGATTGCAGGTCTCTGCTGGACTCATTCTTGCTTTACCAAGATACTTTTCTGTAAATTTCTAACCATGTAAAATCCAGGGTGAATGCAAGAAGACATCATTAACTTCACTTGTGCAAGACTTACATACATTTAACAATTCTGCTCACATCTAAGATAATTAAAGTTGGGGAGTTTAGTTAAAGCATCAAATAGGAAATGACTGATACATAAATCTCCATCAAAAGAGTTTTTAGTCAATACAGTTCAGATGAAGCCTTAAGTATGATGCCTAAATAAGTCATGACATGTAGAAAAGACCACTTACCTGTGTTTTTACTCCCAAATTCAGAGTAGAAGTCCTTATCTACTGGTTCAGGTGAAGGAGTGCGTGCAAGCAGTGACAGGACTGCCATAAGCTGCTGTATGAAGGTGTGAGTGTTGTAACTGTCTCTTGTCAGGCAGGTGACAATGTGATCTGCAGAATGTCCTGAGGAAAACACAGAACACGATTCACTCACTCATCTGTACTTGGCATTACCTTTTCTTGAACCAAATTGCAACTGCCATCAGAAATTATTTTTTTAAAGAATTATTTCTCCTGAAAACATGCATGTTTTCTCCTGAAAACAGAAATGTTTCAAATTCTTGAAAACAACAATGGAATCCCTACAAATCCCTCACAAAATACATATTTCTCTTCATTTAAAATACAATCTATACTTATAATTCCAATATTGCTCTAGGGATTCAAAAAAAGAAGCAACAGAAAACCTCTCTTCCATCTCACTAATAAAGACAGGGATCCATCTAAAAAAGACCAGAACAAAACAGAACTGGAAAAACTTAAAGCACAAGATGCACTCACCAGTAATTCGGAAGTATTGGTCAAACAGGCCAACATTTACTGACTGCAGGTCATTAAGTTTTAGCACAAAGCAGCAAGAGAGGTGGAAAGAACTGTTTTCACAGTCTGAGTTTTCTTTGTTCCAAAAATCTGTTAAAGAAGTATATATGATGAAAAGGTTGAAAGAAAAAGATTTTTCTGTTCATAAGCAAATTTTTTACATTATAATTTATTACTTATCTCAGACTTGAAGAAAGAAATTAGAAAAAACTGGGTACAGTGGCTAAAAATTTCTCAAGCAAAATACAAGCAAATTTTATTAGTACCATATTTTTTAAACATTTTTCACACACCAGTTTTTAATCAGCACATCCATTAGTAACACACTTTAACTGAATGCCCACCATGAGGCTCATTCCTCTTCACTTTCCATTTTCATTATGAAAGAGACTATGAAATGACATCAGAGAAAAGCATGGATGCAGCTAAAAGGGTCTGCCTGAGAAGCAGACATGACTCAAGACCCTGTTTGCTGGAACATAAAAGCCTTATGCAAATACTGACCCCTTCAATTAGGAGGCCTAATTAAGGATATTGGCCAAAACTGGTACTTTGACTGAGGCCAAACACAGAGAGAGGGATTAAGCTGGTCATGTGATTAAAGGATCACAGTAACTATTTTACCTGACTGGTGCTCATCTGCATGAATGAAAGAATCATCCAACAGAAAGTAAATAGCTTTTGTTGAAAGAAGCACACAAGCCATCACTTCCACATTAGGAGTCTTGTAAAACAGAACCGAAGACCACATGAGGTGTCTCAACTCTTCATTTTCCACCTAAGAAGTAAATTCGATTTCATAAACACATAAACTTTGACACTTCAGAATAGTTTCATCACCTTAGAGGCAACTTTAGACCCCCAGAGAAACAACTTCAAAATCTTAAGCATCTGAACAAGCTCTGGTCGAAGAGAGGTAGCTCACCTCAAAGCTGCTAAATGAGGCCACAATGGCAGCCACTGAAAATAACTTGTGTTCATGTAAGAAAATTATTTTTCTATTATAAGCAAATGATTCCTTGTTTTCTGACCAATATTAGAAAAAAATCTCATTTATAAAAAAGGCTTTTTTAGGGCAGACACTGCAAACCAAACTTTAATCACCAGGTGAGAAGTGGCCTCCCAAAGCTCAAGTCTGCTGAGCCTTCAGGTGCTCCTGAGGGTTGGATTCAAAGACCCTGGAGAGAGGACAGGAGCACAGCTTGCACTGCAGCTGCTGCTCCAGCTCAGCATCTTCCCAGCTTCTAACTTGAAGGGCTTACTGTGAACCCCTAAATGAGTCACCTGCTTTTTTTATCAGCTTCTCCTGATATAAAAAGAGAAGCACAGCTTGTAACTGTGCTCACTTAAAACATTTGGAAAGGAGCTAAGGGAATAAGAAAAATGTATCTATTTCTCAAGCTTTTCAACTGACATTTG
Organism: Thryothorus ludovicianus; assembly: GCA_013397245.1. Classification (NCBI taxonomy): domain Eukaryota; kingdom Metazoa; phylum Chordata; class Aves; order Passeriformes; family Certhiidae; genus Thryothorus; species Thryothorus ludovicianus. The sequence continues at coordinate 589,293 of VZTB01013174.1, read as the reverse complement.
TACTCAGATCATGGTAATTTATCACTGAAAAAGCCATAGCATAATTTTTGGATAATATTTTTACTTTTCAATCTGATGTTCCCCAGATATACTTCAATGTTTTTCAGAAATCAGGTTTATCTGTTCATGTTTCTGGAGTACCTGCAGCCATGCACATTGTGCTGTAGTCATGCATAATATTACAAAAACGAGTCAGAACACTTATTTATTGGTTTAGCTAAGAACATCCCAAAATAATTTAATTCCTGTTATTTTATTTCTTTTTGCCTCTTTAAAGAAAAAAGAGGAACATTCTTGGAGCAACCACATCTTCAAGACATACACTAGTGTAGTCTCCTGTTCAGCACCAGATCCTGAAGGCAAAATATGCCTTGCATGATCCCAAATTGCTGTAGCAGGGAACCCAAAATGGAGAAACACACAGATTCTTGATCAAAACGCTTCCAGATTTCCCAGAGCCTAATTCTTGTGGCTAAATTTGACCAGGAAAGTTTTTATGTGTTAATACTGTGTAGTACAGGAAGGTCACAAAGCGTGTTTTTGTACATTTGGTATACATGATACCTCTGCAATGTTGCTGTGGAAAAATTCAACCAGGGCTCTTCCCTTCAGCCCAGCCACATATTTCAGAGACACAGAAACATGGAGGTGTACAGGAATCTGGTTGTCTTCTGTTATCTTCTGCATAAGGAACTCAGATGGGTATAAGGATGACAGTGTCAGATGAGGCTTGCAAAAACTAGAAAAGATCCAGAACACAAATTATCAAAATGGAGAGATCTACACAGCTTTTCCCCTTCAAGAATATTTATATTTCATTCAAAAATTAAAGCCAGATAACTCCCATTTTTGATAGTTTATGTTATTTATATCTTGAGCATAGCTGTCAGCCTGCCATGACCTCAGCCTGCAGGCACATGAAATAGGAAGTTTGCTTCCATCAGAAATTACATTTTACATTGCAGCAACAAAGCAGAAAAAAAAAAGGTTGACTGCTGCAGTGCAGACTAGCACAATGTAGAATATTTCATCAATACTACAGTCCAAACCCAATCACAACAGCAAACACAGGGTTCAGGCCACATCAAGCACTGTGCAAGGGACCTTTCACAGGATCGTTACCTGGCTGCCTGACCGTGTCTGTTTGCCTCCACAACATGATTTCTTACAGCATCTGATTTGCCTGAAGCTTTGAAAATAATAATAGTCTTAACATCCTGCAGGAGTGTCCTTAAAAGGCTGTAGATTCTTAGGAAGTGGAATTTCTCATGAGGTAGAACAAACACTGCTGTAACAAATCTGTATCCAACAAGCAACTCCAGCACATGTCCATCCAAAAATGAACCCTTCTGCTGTGTGGCACCGTGAGTTGGATGCAGCACAAGTGATGCCAATGGAATTCTATTTAGCTTAAATACACTTCCCAGCTCTTCTGTGCCTACCCATTTACCTGGCAGTAAATGGAAATCCACCTTTACTATGTACAAATGCTGGGGTGTTAAAAATATCCAGCAGGGATGGACCACACAGGGACTCTGGTCAGAAGATCTATAAACTGAAGAATAAAGAGCAGAACACAAAACATTCTTTGACCATTCCTTGTTATTGCCAGCTGACTCTGATTGATGCAGGACTTTCTGATCATTTGTTTTATTCCCATAAACAAGGTACGTTGGGAAACAACCTTTTATTTCAACATCTTCTGCTGAAATGCAATTCAATTCCATGAGCTGACAGAGAAATTCTTGGAGATTTGCTTTTCTACAGTACCACGTGGAGCTTGGTAACACTGATGTGTAGTGTTGAGAGCAACACGTTTGTAAACAGGAATAAAAGTCTTGAAGATTCTGGGAGTCTGAAACAATAAACAAGCAGTGGTCACTGTTTCTCAGCTTCAGAATTAAACAGACTTCTGGCAGGAGAAAGCCAAATTCTATTAGATCAGTGTAGGGAAAACACAGTGCTAATTTCAAGGCAGAAGGGATGTGCTGGCAATTTCCTCTCAATTCCTGATGAGGAATCTCAAACACAGCTAGCATCTCATTGGTCAAAACCAAACAGGAAGCAAACTGTCTGAGTCCTTTATGAATGTGAATTGAAAAGCTCCAGAGAATTTTGACTATGTCAACACTCTCCACTGCTATGTTGTCAGATGATTGAAGATCTGAAGTAGTGCTGAACTCAAAAGTCTGATCTCCTTCATGAAGTCCCATTTCAAAATACCCATCTTCTTTGTCTGTGGTTGTGGAATTACCAGCAGGGCTTCCTTTATGCTCTGTGAGGGAGGGGGCAGATTTCTGCACAGCCTGCACTATTGAGGCAGAAAGGTGCTGGATAAAGTCTTGGTTGGTGGCAGTGTAGGACATACAATTAAAAGGCAAGATGATGGTGTTACAGGGGTCAGGCACTGCACAGTGTTCTTCCTCCGAACTTCAAAAGAGAGAAGAAGCCACAGTAAGTACAAACCTGAGTCTAAAACCACTTACAGCTACCTACAATTCATGGAGCTGCTTCTCAGAACTTTGATATTTGCTCTTGTTAATACAGTTAAATCAGTGTAATTTTGTAGAACATCTTTGTAATGCACAGCCACTGATTTTAAAGGCTGGTAGTGTGTAATTCTATAGAATGTAAAAACTGAAATGTTTAACTCCTCTTTCCTTTCCCATCCCCTCATGAGCTAAAGGACTAGACAATACAGCTATTGCTGGTTTTGAAATCACCAACTGCATTCCAGAGTTCAAAAGTTAAAAACACTACACACCATATTTTGGTTCAAAAAACCAGAGGCTGAATACAATTGAAAGAGACTGTTTTGCTTAAAGGCTGAGTTTAAGAAAACAGTATCCACTGTTATTACCCAAAAGCTAAGGATTTAAATCAGAATTTATTTATGTAGCTTACCACACATTATGATGACCACCACCATATTCTTTGCATGAAGCCAATACAGAGGCAGGTGCCTAAGGAGAAGAAAGCAACATCAGGAAGCTGTAAACTAAACAGTTCAGCACACATGAGAAGCAAAGTTAGTGCTGGCTCATGCTTTTTAAAGCTGGCCAAGTCCTGCTGTACTCACAGGCAGCTTAACAGCCATTCTTTGAGGATCCACAAACACTGCTTTAGTTTGGGCATTCAATTAAGGCAGAAGAAGAATGAACTCTGCTGCTGACCTGAGAACAGATCCAACCTGTGACCCAGGCATTTCAGCACTCTACAAACTTTTACTGAATTAGTGTAACATGAAGCAAAACAATAAAGGAAGCTGATAAAGACCAACTACACTGGTAGCAAAGGAAGAGACACCTCCAAGTCTTGCTGATTTATTCCTTAAAGCCATGCATATGAAGAGGGCTTTCAATACCACAAATGAAATCACAAATCAGAAGTTATAAGACAGGAGGAGATAGAAAACAAATTAAGGCCATTGCCTATTGCCAAGGATTAGGTTCTTCCACTTTACCAGCCAGAGAACCAAAAACTGATACTGTAATATGATGTGACACAATTCTTACAGTCAGCATCTAAATGCTATTAAATGATGTTATACTAGTACTGGGTAAATGTCTCAAAGCCAGAGTGGCAACAGATCTCTGCAACTCTGGCAAACTTGGATTCTGCATTTAATTTATAAGCTGGACCAAACCCTCCTGAATCAAATTTGGGGCTGCCTCCTTTTCCATTAAAATAGCTCTGAGAAAAAAAAAAACAAAAACCCTTTACTATGGATTACTATGACAGTCTAAGTTTAACATTAGAAATAAGATTGCAAAAGCTTTTTAAAATGCTATAATATAAACAGAAGTGTGGCAATTACCTGAATTTTACATCTGGAGTCTGGTATTTCAAAGCATCTCTGGGGAACTGTATGGTCTGTAGGAGTCGAACCACTGGATTGCAAAAAACTGCTGGCAAGGACTGTTTCTTCACAAATTATTTCTAGAACAAATATAAACACCTTTTTAAATCACTGAAGTAAAACTAAAAAAAAAAAAAGTCAAATACTATCTGCCAATCAAGTGGAATTAAAACTGTATAATCAAGATATAATTATAAATCATTAAAGGATATCTTCACATGATAGCCAGAACAAAAAATCAAGCAGATGTTTAGTTTAATTAAAGTAGTAACTGAAAGCTGATTAAAGACTGCTACAGCTTCTTTCTCAAACTAACAATCAATTTGAATCCCAAATTGTGTAAGAAATGTTCACAATTCAGTTTTAATAGAACTAGTCAGTGCTAGGCTGGCAGAGCATTCTTCACAAACTTTGTAGCACACTCCTAAATTTCTGCAAGCTTCAAGTAACAGTATCTGTAATATTTGTGTACAACCTTCAACCAGACTGAGAAGCTCTGGTTTCTCAAATATCACTTAAGATATTATCTCACCTTATTTGGAACCTTTTTCAGAGGTTCAAAACTGAATCATCAGTAAAAACTTCTCATGAGTGAATACAAGGCAACATTCTCAGGGACATTTGACTTTTTGCCAGTTTGATATTCGCAGCATCAAACTGACACAACAGAGCAAATCAATTTCCAGTACTGCCACTGAGCCAGCCAGCTCAAGTATTTAAATATGCAAATAATCAACAAAACTACAGTGTGGACATGTTTCTGGCTTGAGCATAAAAATTCCTCTACGTATCTTTCTGGATTGATGGTAAGGTTCAGCAGATTGCACCAAGACATCTCATGGTCAGAGGAAACACAAAAGGTATTTATTACTTGAACAAAATACTGTGTTAGCAAGAAGGAAACTCAGATTGACAGGAAAACCAGAACATGACAGTATTATTTTTGATTTTCTGTTTCCTATATAAATATTTAATCTTTTTCCATAAGCCATTTCCCAGCGACATTTAGTATGAATAATATGTTACGGAAACAGATGGTGTCTAGAAAATGCAGAGAAAACAATTCATAGAAATAGCATATCAGGAAATTAATTCCATTATTCATGACTTAAGGTCTAACAGTGAAACTAATTGCTTAGCATATTTCCATTTCTTTAAAATAGATTTCTCAAAATTAGTATTTTGAAAACAAACTCTAATAATTAGATGTGTAGCAAACCATTTTTTATTGTTGAAGCTGAGAAACAACCTGCATAGTCCTCATTTCCCACTATTTATAAAAGCCTTCCCCAAAATTCTACTGAAGGAATCTTATGGAAAAGGACTACAGTAAATAAACCTTGAATCTTATATCACTCTATAGAACTCCTAAGTCCTTTAGAAATATCTATATTTTCTTTTCTCTCAAGGTTCTTCTGCTACTAAACATTTATTGTAGTAGAAAAAAGTTTACTGATAAATAATTTAAACAGTCCCAGGGGGTGCTGACATGCATTTTTACAACAAGTCCTGTATAAAACTGCAGGCTGTTATATAGTTACAGGACTGAGACAATTTGTCAAGTGCTTAATATTTTAAAGCAAGCATTGACTTGATTTTGGAAAAACTGGCATTTTTCTGTAGATGAAAAAGGCTACAAAGGCAAAGTACATAAATAGCAACTAAATCTGTAACAAGGTATCTGCCCCTTCATCAAATGCTGTTTAAATCAAATCAAATTAAAACAGTTTCATTTTTCTAGAGTGAACTAAGAATCCTCTGCTGATTCTGCAGAAGTCACAGCAATGGACTTTTTCCAAAGATTAAACTCCTCAGGGATGTTTCTCTCACTTATCCACTTAAGCCACTGATTAATGGTAAGAGGAAGCTGTGCCACTCCAAGAAATTGAGAAGATAATCCCTGTTCTTTTAAATGGGTACAGTCTTCTCTCACTAGGCATATTCTACTGCACTTTTCAGTTAGACAAAAGCCAAAACCAGAAAGTATTTTTATCTCTTTTTCTCAGTCACAAGTGAATATTCACATAAGTCAGTCCTAGAGGCTTAAGAGGAAAGTTAAGTCAACCTTCTAAGTTCCTAATGCAACAGGTACATTCATTTGAAACATACAGTAAAAAAACTTGAGGTGAGGTCAGCAGGTACTATAGAGCACAACAGAAGTGTTGAAATCACCAGCTTAGCAAGAACACTAATCCACAGGTGTCTCTCACTCATCTCCTTTCTGTGTCTTCCCCCCAGTGTGACAGAAATGCAGCTCTTGCAAAAAGCACTAACAGTACACATGCTGCTTGAGCTCCCATTTTGCAGACCAAGAATGGGTAGAGAAGCAATTTTAAGATACATCTCTGTATGACACAGTTTTCCATTAAGGCATGACTCCAAACCTGGAAATGGCATCTAGTCCTCTGCAGGATGATGAAGTAGAAAGTCCTGTACCCAAACTCTCACTCCAGGTATTGACCACTACTAAGAACTACAGGCCAGTTTTGCTGAGTCACATTCCATCTAACTTTGACTTTCCAAGCCAATTCTACCAGGTCTTTGTGCTTGTCTTTAAAGCCCTAAATCCATGCACATAATATTCATGTATATCAATGCAGCTCAGAAAAGCAGAACCAAGAGGCTCAGCCCAGCAGCACGATACATACATGATTACCTTGGCTGGAGCTGACAGGACGAGGCAGAGAGGGAGAGGAAGGACGAACAGTAAGAGAAGAACAGTTTGATTTGGAGCTGGCAGCAGTAAGCCTGGAGTCCTCACTGATCTAATAAAGAAAGTATGCAGCAATTAAAGAAAAAACCTAAATACACAGGACACATGAGATCCTGAACTAAAATAAGTCTACACAAGCTTTCTCAATTTTAGTAAAAGGAAAGTTAGTGCCAGCTTTTTTCTTTTTTTTTTTTTTTTGGTCAGGGGGTGATGGGGATGGTCACCTCTTCTAAGTCTCAATTTTCACACTAGGTGGAATTCCACCAAGAATTCTTCTAGAGAAGTCATTCTGATCACTGACTAATCACTGTATTGACAGAATTGGCAGTTTCACAAGTCTTAAGAATGAGAACAGGATTTCTACATTGTAGGGACAGAATCTCTTCTGTCCCCAAGTTGTTATCCCAACCAAGACTAACCAACTACACAGCACATAGCCAGGTATGAGGGAAGGCGAGGAGAATTCAGATTTCTGATTCTCTCCCACTGCTGAACACCCACAGGAAGAAAGTTTGGGGAAGTAATTTCAGTACTCTGCAATGCAAGCAGTAAAATCACAGCTCTGCAGCACTTGTTTAAGATACAAAATATGGCTGTTAAGGTTGAGTGTGAGTTCACTGTGTACACCACTAAGTCATTTTATCTCTTCATCCCACTTCCTCTCTCCCAAGCCAGCCCAAAAAAGGAAGGTCAGATAACTACCAGAACTGCATTGAAAACTAAATAGGAAAAAAAAGGCAATATTAAAAGTTCATAACACGTTAAAACACGAAGCATAACAATTTTAATGCTAAGGAAAATTTAGTGCATTCTGCTTACACCTAACTTATAGAAGTAATTTTGTAAGCTTTTGTATGCTGCACGTTCTACTTCTGTCACAGCACCAGACTCACCTTTTTGTCAGAGTTGCTGAGTTTGTATTTCACCTCCTTTGCTTTTTGAATAGCTTTTAGCACTTCCACTGTGTCCAGTTCCTTTTCTGTGGTAACAATATTATCCAAACAAACCTAAAAAAACCAAAAAAGTTAAAACATCTAAAAGTATTGAAAACGAAGCATTAATGGAATAATAAAAAATTACCAATGCAAAGCATGTGCATCTTTGTAACTATTACACAGAAACAATTTCCACATTAGACCTTGAGCTAACACCAGCAAACTCAGCAACATTTGGTAAGTTTAACACCTTTCCAGCACAGCAGTGTTTCAATATTAACAGACTGTTACCCAATGAGGGCAGGGCAAACCACCATTTCCATCCGTGAGCACAGCTGAGTGTAAGGTTTCATTCCCTGACCTTCTCCAATGCACACTAAAAACTAATCAGGTTTTTAAAACATTTGCACCACTTTCCTCACCAGGTTGAAGAGAGGATTAGAAGAGCAGCCCTGGGGCTCACCTCTGAGGCCCTGTCTCCAAACTGAGCGAGTACTTTGGTCCGGTAATCAGGGATGATGCTCAGGGGGTTGCTGGATAACATCACCTTTTCTAAGCAAGGCAGGTTGCCGATATTTTTTATTTCATCAATCTGGAAATATTTGAATAAAAGCATGAATACAGACTGGAAAATGAAAATGAGCACAGAGACTGAGCATTTCTTGCATAGGTTACATGCACACAACAACTACTACAGCCACTCTTATTTATTTGCAGTTTGATCCACTAAAAGATATGGCTTGTGATCCAACACATATTTTGACACCAAAAGTCAACGGTTACCTGGTCTATTTTGTTGTTGCTCAGATCCAAGTTGACTAATGAGTACAGTTTGTTAAGACCACACAGCCTTTCCAGCTGATTTCCAGCTAAATTCAGAGTCTTGATGTTTCCCAGTTTTGTATGAACACCTTCTAGTGATGTAAGTTTGTTGTAGGATAGGTCCAGGTGAACAAGGTTGTACAGATGCTACAACAGCACAGAAAAATTCACATCATACACCAATTAAAACTGAACAAAGATGCTATCTTATGGCTGGCTCATTTTATTGTGCAACAGTTTTCATGCTGGACACTACATGGCAAGAAAGACATGACATAAAACTGTTCATTACAAAGTTTTTAGAAATGGAATTTCCTGCACTGCATTTTTACCAACCTACACATACAGCTGGCAGTGGACAAATATAGTTAAAAACTAAATGTTGTATATATCAATATTGGCAGAGAAATTAAAACACTCAGAAACAGTCAAGAAATGCACCATTAAAAGAGTACTTGATGTTACAAAGAAGAAGCTATTTGGGCTCAAACTATTCTCCATGAAGATGAGCAACAAAATTCTGAAGCATGAAAAACTGTGTTCTAAGGTCTCAGGCAGTTGGGCAAAAAAATCTTCAAATGCATCACTCACCTGTAAATTTTCTACAAGAGACACTCCATTGTGACTCAAATCCAGGAACTCAATCTTTGGAATTAATTTCTAGAAGGGAAAAAAAAAAAATCCATGTGTTAAATGCACTTTAGTTTTATGTCAGGCCACACTTCCTTCAATATCTACTGACCAACAAAAGCAATAAAGGTATTATCCTACACAGCCTCTCTTCCCAGCTTTTGGCATTAAGAAAACATTCTGTGTGACTTGGAGCAAAAAAGAGCTGACTCCTCTTAAGGAAACCAGGTAACTCTGAGGGGCACCATTGAGTTTTAATCTGAAACCTGGTTTCTTATTGAAGACAAGTAATTTATCCTGGCTTATCCCCACTAACTATAGATCAAACTCACTAATGCTGCTTTGGTCTGATCAAACAGATAAACCAGGAGATTTAGCCTACACACAAGCCTGGATAAAGAAAGTAGTATCAAAATTCAGAATAAGTTGATTACTGATTACACCAGCCAAGAACTACAAGGCCATACAAACTTGTAGAAAATCCATTTTAACTCAGAAATCCCTTTACTTTTGGAGGTCTCAAACCTTGAACTTGATGCTGAACTCTAACATCAGTGTTTTATATTGGCTTTATTTTGGTTGTAATCTCAGTATTGATTTGCCTTATAGTTAAAACCTGCACAAAGACCAGAAGCATCTTAAACCTACGTCACAAAAAATCATAAACAAGATAATTATGCTCCAAGTCTATGATATCTGGTTGAACTACACATGTAACTACTTTCTGCTTCACAAGAGTAGCTCAAGTAAAAAGCTATGTTCATATTTTACCATATTCTTGTGATGAATGTTAATTTTTTTCTTAATATCTGATATACAAAATGAAATTCTAAAGTACTCATAAAATAAAAGGAAATAATGTTCTTATAGAACAAATCTCCTGAGCATTAACTTGGGTAGATAACCAACAAAGTGCAACTGAAAATTCTCCAGAAAAAGCAATAGAGCAAATCCAAAATCCTTGCTGTGTTTGATGTGCCACAGATAATTCATACTTTTCCCCACAAATTAAAAATATTTCTTACCACTGAATCATCAATTTCAGATATGCTATTGTGACTCATATCCAAAGTTGTTAAAGTTCTCCAGGTTGGGATAATTGCTGTCACTGGGCAACTTGAATTGTCCAGTGCATCCTCTGGCTCCCACTGATCAAACTCAGAGGCCTCAGGTACCAGGATTTCCTATTTAAGAGAAGGACACCAATATTTGGCTTACATCTTCAGGGAATGGTTTTGGAAACTATCCCAACAATCTCATGCAAGCAAGCATCAAAAGTGTCCCTGTGAAGGGACACATCCAAACACTTCCTTCACTGAAAGCTGTGATTCTGGAAGGTTAGAAAACCCTTAGAGTTCCATGGTTTTAAAAACAGAACCTGCAATAAGCAGTACAGAAAACTCCATGGACTCCAAATGGGTATTTCCCCATTGTGCCTGCTGGTTTTGCATGTGCTTTGAACACTCACCAGGAGGAGGAACTTGCTCTTACCTTCATTGATGTTGCTGAAAATCGAACACTCAGTGTGGCCAGAGCATGTTTTGATGAAATCAGCCCTTTGATAAGCTTTCCCCCACAATGACTGATCTATTTAAAAAAATTGCATTACAAAGTCAGAAACGTTAGGACAAATGAGACACAAAAGAGACAGTTAAAACTTCAACAGCAGATTCTACAGCAATCTGCAAAGCAGTTACAGCACTCCCTTAAAATCTCCAGAGATTTAAGGTTTTAACCTGAGATCAGGTTAGAAATACTGACACTTGACAAAGCTAAAGCAAGAAATTAGAGACTTTACTACTACAGAAAAGTGAAATTCAAACAATTATTTAAACAAAGCTTCTCAATTGACTTTCCACCTGTCCTGTCTGTTCAAGGTGAAACAACACAGGTGATTTAACAGGTGACATCATTTTACTGTTACCAAAAAGACAGGTATCTCAAGCTATGACTCTGCCTGCAGACACATTCATTTGAGTATCAGATGATCAGATATCCCTTTTATCATAAGAAAAAAGAAATGCCTAGAAAGTGAGGATACTAACTAACAATTTAACCCTCTAGTCAGCTAATTACACAGGCTAAATTTAAGATTACAAAGTCTCTTTTTCTGTAGCTCAATTTGAAACATTACTGAAAATCTGCTAGAGCATCTCTCCACTTTCCTCTGTGTAGACAGTCACATACATTGTGCAACCATGGGAGCTGGCACATTTGCTGGTGTTATCAGGGAAACCACACTGAATTGACAGGGCTGCTGCCATTCTTGAAAAGATTCTTCCCAGATTACCACTGTTCATTTTTTGGACAGTGTTTAATGGGATGGAAGTGTTCATCTAGTGCCAGTCAATCCAAAACTTGTCATGAACATACAATTTCAAAAGTCTTCAAGATCTAAAAGTCTTTTTTCCCCACATTTATGCTCACAGAAAAGGGGAAAATGGATACAATTCTGGAATATCCCCTCTTTGCTGTGTTAGACTCTCTCACTCTACAGCCCATTGTAGTTTCTTTCCCATAAGAATGGCAATAAATCACTGACTTCAGAAATACATTTCAGTTCTCAACCAATAACTGTATCACATCAATGAGACAATAGCATTCATATACTAGAAAACGAACAGCATCCACCAAATGTGCACAGAGTACAGACTGCATGGCAAAATTGAATATTCTCTCTCTCTGGAAAGACTTGAAATGGTCAAGAATGTATTTTTAAAAATACCCATTGAAAGCTGCTAGAAACCCTGGTATTTACATAGCAAGCAGAGCAATGAAAAAAAAAATCTGAAATGAAAAACAATTAAACAAGCAGCACTACATGCAAAAGTGCACTCTCACAAACAAATTTAATGTCAGGACATTTTCACAAATACTTGAGATACTTTTTTTTTTTTTTTTCCAAATGAAAAGCCCTTTGCAATAAGGGATTCTACCACAACCACTTGTTTGCTCTTTAAGGCAGGGGAAAGGCACTCAGGTGTAGGTTTTGAATTAATGCTGGAAATTGTTTTTTTTGGAAACACACACAGAGCAAGCTCTTCTTTTTTAAACATTGTGTCCTTATTTCCAGAACTTGTGAAAAAATATTGTTTCACAAACAAAACAGTCTTCCTAAAGTCTGCATTCCCCAATTCCAGCAGCAAATCAAAGCAGAGTCACCAATTCTGAGATATATGCAGCATCCCTGGCGTTTGCAGAGCATATGAGTTTATGCGCAGTATCTCAGCCCTACCTCTATTTGATGAAGTGATTTGAAAATAGACAGATCAAAAGGCAAGAGATGCTCCTGAATGTTACTGGTTCCAAATGGTCCCCCTGTTCCAGTGACCTGGCATTTAAGACATTAAAGAACTGAGTTAGTGCACACAGTCCAACTTGTTCACATTCCAGTCTTACACAGCAAAGGGCCCAAGGGCAGTGACTTGGAAAGACAGCCAAAATTCCAACCAATTTTTCAAATATGGAATGATTCATGACTCTTGCAGGTTAACTCTTCAGGAAAACAAATACTAGTTGCTCCAGCTGAGTGCACTGAATTTGAAGTGCCACCTTGTGCTTGCATTCTGTAGCACATGGGGCATGCAAAAAGCACGATCATAAGCAAGGCTGACCAAGGCTCCATTCTCAGCTGAAAATCAGAATTACAGTCACTGAAAACAACTTTCTGTAAACTTGTGAACCCTCCAAGTCAGTGTTGTCTTTAATTCCACTACAAAGGATGAAGTTCAAGGTGCTGACAAGATAGGTTTGAAGAAAACAAGCATTACATTGATACACATCAATAAAAATACATCTGGTATTTCCACATGGTCATAGGATTCTGGTCTCAGAGCATGCCAGCAGCATAAAAAGCAGGTGGTTTCATTTATGTTTGCTGTGAATAGAATTTTGAGAGAAAACTCTTAAGGGTTTTCTTTGGTTTTATGTATCTCATAAGCTCTGAATGTGCCCACTCAAGGCATTCAAGAAGGGCTAGAAATTCTGCAGATGGGGATTTTTCTAAACAATAAGCTCTTCTCCAGCCAGAAAATCCTATCTTCTGAAGATTCTATACAGACAGAGGATGACAAAGGCAGCTGAGGAGCCCCAGGAACACCAGCACAGCTGCGGTTTTGCTTCCCCTGATCCACCATTTCATTTCAGCTTTGAACATATAACACAGTTAAAAGGCAGCTCCTCATGCAATAAAGGGGCTAAAATGAGTTTTTGAGTCATAACAAGCAGTATTAAAAAAATTACTCAGAGAAAGTCTAATTCGCTTATTTGGTAGAAAAAAAAGGCAAATTGTCTCCTGACAAAAACTGTTTTGAGGCCATTTGACATTTATTCAGAAATGGCATTTTAGCTAGAAATTCAGGGCCATCTATGAAACTGAGGCTCTTTTTAGGGTTTTGTTTTTGACTTTCAGATGCAGACAGAAATGAGAAAGGGGGCAAGATTTATATAGATGCACGTATGCACAAGTATTCACATACACTGGCATACCCATAGTGCCTGCAAAGAAAGCCAGGTTGAAGAGGTCAATATTTATTTCTTTACCCATCCCTACTGGCATCCAGCAAGACTCTGTGCCATCTATACAGAGGGCACTGCTGAAAAAGCCACATCACACAGCAAACCCCTTGTCTAGAGGACAACGTGGATTGAAGGTTGGCACAAGGTGGTTAAACACCTGTTTAACACTGAGCTCACCTTTAGATACTTGAGTCTACAAGTGAAATCCAGAATATGCCCCAGATCTGTTTTGGCATCTCCATTAGCACAGGTAGGTTTGCCCTGCAGCAGCTGCTGAGTGACAGCATACAACTGCAAGGGCCTGATGGTGAAGACTTCTCCAGCCATCAAGAGCTGCTCTCCTGAAAAACAGAGTAGCTTAGGATCAAACACAGTGCTGCAAGAGTTACACAGGGATAAATGGTACATGGAAAATGTAATGACATACCTTTGTCATTTACACTCTAAGATGAAAATTGAGGTAGCAAAATAAGGTTTTTTTAATGCCAAAATAATTCAGGTATTCAAGTGGGTGCTTGCCATACAGTTTTAACAGGACTGGGATCAAAGTTCCTTTACATAACATAAGAGTTATGAAACTTTTTCTGAGATATCTCTAAGTTTATAGTAGTTAGGTTTTTTCCTATTCAGAAAACACAGCACCTGCTATCTAAAATACAGTCCTCAGATCTTGTGCTATGTTGCCTAAATGCAGAACTGTAGTAAATATGGTTTTTGGAAAATATGGAGATTTTCTGCATGCAAATGCCCAGAACAGAAAATGCCTTATCTAATTATAATGTTATAATCCAATTTAACAGTAGGAACAGCAGGAAGCAACATATAAAAGCCTCTCTGAAGGCACCATAAGCTCAGTGTAGGCTACAGGGACACACATGGAATGAATATCTTTATTCCTTTTCAGGACATCAGTTTGACTTCATGGACAAGAAAGCATCAGCTTTTGTGATAAGCAGAGTTCCCAGAAATGCTCTGAGGAGTAAAATTCCCTTCAGCTTCAGTGGGAGCAAGTCCAAGAGTCCAGCTGCACATACATTACTGGAAGGTTACACTAATACAGAGCACTCAGTGACACATAATTTTCATATCAGTGAGAATGTAGGTGTTAGAAAACCAGCAAAGATTTCTTCACAAGCTTCCCTAAGATATTCCAAAATCTGCTGCATGGACTCTTTGAGGTGGCTTCACCCAAAGGTAACTTTCTGCCAGAAAAATCTGAAATGGCATTGCTGAAAATGCTTCACCTATCATGCCTACCATGCCTCAGCCAACTGGAATTATACAGTAGCATCTTGCATGTCCTTCAAAACAAAAATAGCAGGGATTAATCCTTTCACATGCCTCCTGCTGTTAATGGAACAGCTGTTGTAGTTACAGTAAGAGCATTTCATTTTCATCTGCCAGTCTCAGAAAAACACACCCTTAAATTAACTGACCAGAAGGTCTCCTGTTTCCTGAATTCTGGAAGAATAATATTTAGATATGCAAAGTGATCTCTTGCATTTAATCCACAGACCATCAGGACTCACTGATACACAGCAAATTTCCTTTCAGGTTACACTGAGACACACAGACAGAGAGCTTAGCAAAAGCTCCTGATCACCACTGCCACATCCTATCCCTAAGGACACAGACTAAGAGGCCTTTTCAAAACAAATGCACCAATTTCTTGTTTCCAACAGTGACTGCAAGACTGTTGCAGCTCCTCATAAAATGCAGCTTGAATTAAAGTCCAAGCAGCAAGAAAAAGACAAAAAGAAAGAAGGGGGAGAAAAAGTATCAGTTGGATATGGAAAATCAGATCTCTCATTGTCTGGAGGTAAAATATGAAAAGTAAGTGAATGCATGAACATAGAGGAAAACATTCCTAGGTAAATACTGTAAGTTCCTTACCTTTGTGAAAGAGCTCTTCAGCCAATGCAGCAGTGATCCCATTGATCTCCTGCAAACAATAAACCATTGCAATCAAGAGTTATGTACATACTTATGGTTCCAACTTTTTAATTTGTACCTTTAGTGAAGTATCCTTTTTTTCTGTGGTAGAGGATTGATTTTTTTTTAAACTAAAATCAGAGGTGACTGTTCTACAGATTTCTTTGTAACTTGAAAATGCTCCACAAAAACTACTTGAAATTGTTTTATTTCATATGATTTTCACTTCCAAGATGAAAGACTGTGAACTACATTTAAGTAATCCCACCCTGTACACATTAAAGAAGGGCAGCAGCAATTAGAATAAGTTATTGCTAGCCATCATTAGCCCAACTGACAGTTCTGTTTTGAAGAAAATATTACGAGTGCAATATTTTTCAAATTTTAAAATTAAAACTATTCTAATACCCCAAGCACTCAATATTTCCTCAGAATATCACTAACAGAGGAAAGCTTTAGATTAACAGGTCTACAGAAAAAAAAAATAAAAAAAAGATATAAAAAGTAAGTAGTCTTCTGGACTCCTGTGCTTGCTGCAAAGTAATGCAAACCTCTCCTTTTCTCATGATCCCTCTTCCCCCTCCTGGACCCACCCAGGTGCTCAACTTCCATTCCTGGCACTGACAGCCACAGGATGAAAGGCTGAAAACTCTCAGTGCAATGATTTGTACTTTCTAAATCTGCAGGTGCACAAAGATCAGTAAAAGTATTTCCCACCTGGGAGCACCTCTCTCCATAAAAAGCAAATGCTCTGTGCAAGCCCAGAAATAGTTCTGAGCACTTCCAACAGCTCCCTTTCAAAGGTCCACAAAAAGAACAAAATAAAACTTTGTGAGGGTGAAGCTTCCCCTAGACAAACATCTCATTTTAAGGTAGCTGCAAAGTATAAACAGATATTATGGATCATCACCACATGAATATTTCATGAGTTTACTTTGCTGACAAATACCTCATGATTCATAACAAGGGAATACATCCACAGGACATCTGCAGCAGACAGCTCAGCTCAATTGATGAGGCAAGGATTTTAGAACACCACATTCTTAGTGCAACTGAAACCCCATTCACTGAGGAGGAACAAAGCCTCCTTGCCATAGTTTTGAGAACAACAAGCTCAAAGCTGTATTCCAAACAAAATTAAACAATTCTGATTCGCATTTGAATAAGCCAATTACACTCATCTGGCAAGCACAGACTTAATTGAAAACTCTACTCTGTATCTCTTTTGTCATCTGAGCCACGGAGCCCAAATTTTTTTTCTACATTTATAATTGGAACAAGATTATACTTTGACTACTCAGTGACTAGCAGGCAAAAAAAAAGGAACTCTATTCCTCTGTCAGATCTACAAGAGACTTCTGTCTTAGCTGTAACTACTTAAATCCATCACACCCACAGAAGTCCAGTGTTTGCAGGTGTCTCTGAACAGCAGTTTGTGGGAACTCAGTGATTCTCCTGCAAAACCTTCTGTATGTAAGTTAAAAAACCCAATCTTCTAAGATGATAAAGACCATGCAACAAAATCAGCATCCCCACATCACTGCAGAAATCCTTTTCAATGTCAAAGTAACAATAAAGTTCTACATTGCTGTCACATGCAACTGTTTCTCTTTGCTAAACTGTACCCAAGAACAACTAAAGGCTTCAAAGTGAGTTTAATGTATCTATGGCTGGTAGGTCTACTCCATTTAGTTCTATTAACCTTGGAAATCAAATTAAATAATCATTACTGGAAATATTACAAAAAAGAATAGACAAAAATATTGTGGCCTTCCTACATAAATTAATGAGGTAATATCAGGAATGACAATGGCTCCAGTATGTACATGGGTTGTCTGGTAATGAAGATATTTTAAAAGATCAAAGTTCTGCAGAAAGGTTGTTTTTTAAAGTAGAATTACTGTGGTAAATATTTAGCTTTTCTCCTGAATAATTAACATTTTTTTTTTGTAAATATTTAAAAGTATCTAAAGTTCCAAGCAAAAAACAATTGAGTTTACAATTAAGTTAGATGCCTCTAAAGCAAAGAAATGCAGATTAAGCAACATCTTTGCTCTTAATATCCAAGAGCAGTTTAGAAACAGGGAAGTATTAATATCCAAATACTGCCAGCTCTTTGGAAAAGCAAAAAGAGATTACACTACAAGAGGAAAAAAATGGTCCTTCTGAGTAATAAATCAGGTGCTAGGAAGAACTTCTGCTTGCATGAAAACCATGTGGAAGTTACAACACTGAAACTTTAATGAAACAGATGTCATTTACAAAACAGAGCAGGCACAGAACAGAAAAATTATGCAATTTGCTGGTGATCAGTGGAATTTTGGTCTATTTGAACAGAATTCTCCCTATATTGTCTGATATTTTTAATAAATTTAAAATCTCAAATCCATTTCAGAGAGCTTGATAGCTACAAATCTGTGCTTCTCTCTCAAGTCTGCAAGGCAGTAGCAACACTGTAGAAAAAAACTTCTATTGTTTTTATCAAAAGAAACTCTTAAGTCTCGCCAGGATAATTCTGTTCATGTAATATAACTAAATTAGGATTTCCTTTGTTGCTAAAACTTAATTAACACCAAATGGATCACTTGTGACTAATTTCTGAAGCTTCTTTATGAAACTGTGAAGGGTCTTCTCAAAATATCCCACCACAAAGCAGTTACTGCTCCTTCTTTCCATTTAGTTCTCCAGTGCTTTTTCCTCTTTATGAAATTCATTCTCCCCCTTTCAACACGATGCCATATTGCAAAAAAAGCCTAATTATACACAAGAGATGAGCAAATCATAATCTGAACATGAAATCAAGTAATTGCTTCTTGCTTCAAGGACCCTTTACTGTAACATTCTGTCTGCTGGAGCTATTTCTCCAAAGGCCACTCCATCATTGTGCTTCCACAGAGAAGCATCATTTTTCTTCATTTGGGCTACTGGAAACTGCTCCAGTGTGAACCACAGCTCCAACCATTAGCCACTAATGGAGGGGTGTGGATCCATTATGCAATGTTCCTTTGAGAGCCAGCACTTCTGACTTCAGCCTAACCAATTCAGCCTCACATTTATCCACAGCTTCCAACTCTCCTGCCAGCATTTATTTTCTCTTCTTAGAGCCCCTGCCCACACTAATTCCCGGCACAGTGTCTACTGCAATGAAAAGTGGTGTCAAAAATCTTAAAAAAAAAATGCTTTGTTATATTGTGCAAGATATTTAAAAAGAACAATTTCAGCAAATTCTTGAAGATTCCACAGAATTCTCTCCAAGTCAGAGAACTAGGGACAGACACTGAGGCCTCTGCACTGAAATTCAGACACGAAAGACATAACTCACATATAAATGAAAGTGTAGGAAGTGTGACAAAACTTTTGGTGCAGTAACAGGGAACTTGAGTAGCAGAGTTTGCAGGTAGATCTCCAGTTCCTTTTGTCTTTTCTCCACAAGGCTTTTGGAATTTTTTCCAATTATCTTCTTTGGAGGTAACAGATTTTTATCTATTTTCTTCTCTGAAACAAGCTGAAAGACAAAGACCAGAGTTAATACCTGACACACCATCTGAACTTGCACAAAAGATGCAATGGAACACATTAAGTGCATGTTGCCTGATCCTGGGAAGAGCCAAAAATAAAATTACTTCAGTAAATTTATCTATTGCCTTCAAAGGATTAGGTATTTTCAGAAAGAACATTTTGTCATGGAATGATCAGTTTAATAAGAGTGTCTGTTCAAAGAATCACTCACAGTACCAGGGCAGAATGTAACGAATGTGATAAAACAACAAAAAAACCAGAGCGTTTCTGAGAAAGTGGAACACTTGAATAAAGTAGATTTTTCGTCATTTGAATTTGTTTTTTACCAGCACTGGTTGGTAACTATCCCATATTCCTTTAAGAACATTTTTATCATCCACCCTGATGAGACTTTGGTCACCAAATCAGCTAATCATAAACATCCTGCTTAGCAAAAAGTTCAATGACTCCAGCCTGAACTCTCCTCTCTGACACAGCTTCCCCCCAAGGCTGAAGTTGTCTGGTCAACCCTCCCCAGTTCAAGAAGGGAGTGTAACAGGGGCAAGTAATAATGTTACCACACAAAGGACTTAGTCTGCAGTTCAGATAGCATCTGGCAGATATTCTCTCTCTTCACTGACAAAGAAATTATGTAAACTATTCTGTAAAGCAGAACTACAAGAACTGTACAGAGTTTAGTAAGAGATCAAGATCACAATTTTAACATTCTTACCTTTTCATGCAGGTCATGGAAATCACTGTAACGATGTTTGACTGTCCACTGATGATTGCCAACACTGACCTGAATAATGTACACCTGAAAGGATGAAATTCAAGTAAGGACACTGCAAAGTATTTGCTTTAAAGAGAAGCTGACTGTCAGGCCTGCTGGCTGATGGAGCACTCCAAGATGGCTCTATATTCTGCAAGAATCAGAGCTAAGGAAATGCTAACCCCAGCTCTGAGGTGACTTTGCTGAGGTGGGATGCCTGACCTCACCATGAGGGTGCTCCACAACAAGAACGTGCAGATGCCTCAGTGTAAAGCAATGGCTTTCATTTCTGCAACCCAAAGGTTAATAACCAAAGAGTCTAAGCTACTTCTTTTTTTGAAAGTTTTTGCTAACTGAAGTTGGTATTCATAGCTATCCACAAGCCTGAGACAGCAGCATCCCTTTTTCCAACTACAAGTTCCACAATGGGGAGAGGAACTTGGCAAGCATCCTGCTGTCACTTTAGTTAAGCAGAAATCTGGAGCTTAACCCTTGAGAAAACCAAACAAACCCTTTGGTTGAGTGGATGCCATTTTATTACTTTTAGGGGAAAGCACACAAGACATCTTCCTGAAGAGTTACCATGCCCAAAGAATCACTACAATTATCTAGAGCAAACCAACATCTCCTCGTACAAAACTAAATATATTTTTAGCCATGCATGTACCAAAGACTTTCATTCTAGACTTTCTGGATTGAACAGTACTGGTTTTGCAGGAAATTCAGCCTACCTTTAGATATGTCAGAAACAAGCCATCCCCAAGACATTTTACAGGTACAAGATAAAACAGAAGCAGAAAACAAGGCTCTGCAAAACCAGTTCCACAGCTACTTGAATACAACAAATTAAATAAACTATATTATCCAATCTAACTATACTCTTTGGGGAAAACATCAACTTGTAATCAAATCTTGAAAGCATTTAATATAGTTAAGAACTTGCTTACTACCACAGATCCCCCAGAGCTGACTCATAGCTGCTATGAGGATGATACACATCTAGTTGCTAAACCCACTTGAGAAAACAAAAAGCATCAACAGTTTCAATCTGTTACATAAGAGACCAGTTTTCACTTACTGCAAGTACAGAGCAGCACAATGTCAAACATTAAATAGAATACCACCTGCATTTTAGAAGATGAACTATAGTTCATGTCAGTTTTATTTTTGTAAGCATCTGACACTGGCTCACTGAACAAAACTCAAGCCCTGCAGAGAACCAAACTAAGATGTCTGACTAGAGCACACAGTGAGTGACACATCAGTGCTGGGATGAGCACTGAAAACACAGGAGGATGCCCACACGGAATTATGGACTCAATTAAGGCCTGTGCCTGCTTTCCTGTCATGGTGTGTTGGGAAACAGCAGATCAGGATTAATCACTGTGCACTGGTGACAAACCAGGACAGGAATAACACCAGCATTCAAAAGCACCTCATAACCCCGAGGAAAGCAAGGAGAGACTCAAAGAAACTCAACTTAGAGGCAAAGTAACATGACATTTATCAGCCATAATAAAAATACCAGTTATTTTGAAAAGCTGACTGTGCTAAACTATGGCAGAGCAAGCAGCACATCTAAATGCAATGCACATTGAGTACACAAGGCATGAAACCTCAGATTAGACACTGGAAACACAACTGACAACTCACCAGATGGGCAAGGAAATCCCTCCCCTCTACACAAAATACAAAGTCAATATGTAAAAAACATTTAATACCCTTTTGCTGAAATGGCAAGAAGTACTGACCACTTCTAGAAACAAAGCACTTAGTGAAATGGATAGTCCGGTTTGGAAAGTACCTGTTAAAGTGAGTGCTTGCATGAACTGACACAATTCTTTAAGTCTTTACAAAGCTGTAGCATTTCCCATCTAGAAGGCAGCCAGAGCAGGCAGTACATATTCACCCCCCAAACAGCATCAGTATGCAGAGACAGCAACTGATTTCACATCAATCCACAAGCTGCCATTACCTTGAAAAATAAACATATAAATGCAATATGCTGATGTACATATTAAGACTTGTCTTAATATAGAAACAGATCATTTTAAAGCAAAAAATCCCCTTAGATAGCTCACTGTTTTAGGAGTTTAAGTTCATAATCAACAAATATCGAGTGCACTAATACAACAAGGCTGACAGCTTAAGGTTCTCCAAGGGCTGCCTGTCACACCAAGTGCCAAAGGATTACACAAATAGATGATGACATCCTCACACTGCACTTTCTTGCAGACATAAAGAGCCATGTGAAATCCCCACCCATCCTTACACCACAAACTGCACTTCTACTGAGCTAAGACATAAAACTCTTTACATTCACAGGATTTCCTCCCCCACCAAACCCTTCTGTATAAGAAGTTTTGTCCATCTTTCCAAAAATCAGTTCTTTTTGGTTACGTTCTACTTTGTAAAGTGTTTGGCATTTTTGGGGTGCTGTATATTTTCTTTATTTTCTACCAAGCTACTCCAAGTTCTTTGCAGCTAAGAGCCCACATCACCAAACAACATCCCATCATCTTCCTCAATACTGAGTAAAGACCTACTAAACATTTTTAAACCAGCTATTAAATGACCAACAGTGATTCCAGACTGCTTTTTGTTCACTTGCTACACACAGTACAAAAACCTGTCCACCTGGCTTTACACGGAGAACTTGCATTTCTACAGTGTGCTTCATCCCACATGCTTCAGTATTGTAAAAAAACCAAACAACAACTCGACACCTGAATGACAGAGTTCTCCAGAGGAAGCCTGGGACACAGGTGTGACTACAACCAGTAGGTCTCAAATTCCAGAACAGTGATGCAGCCACATCTCCTCCTCCCTGCCTCATCAAGTAGTCAGACAGTTTACACCCATTCAAGGAAGCAACAGTATTTTCCTTAAATACCAAAGGTAGTCTTTATGTTAAAAACAGCTGCAAAAAACAGGAAAAGCAGGAAGGCAATTTTAGCCAAACAAATGCATAGCAGGAAACAAACGAAGCACTGACAGCCTTCAGGCTTTCTACTCAAAACCAGCCTTCAGTCAGCATCCACTGGACCAGCACACCCAGGAGAAACACCCTGCAGAAATGCTCATACCTTACTGACACAACAGAAAACACATCAACCAGTGCAGGATTTTTTTCCTGCTGGACTTATGCGTCCCTTGCCTTTCATGCTAAAACTGCCAACAAGAATCATGTTGTACCTTCAAAGTACCTTCAACATTACACTGAAACTGTGGGCTCCCTGGTACATCCTACAGGATCGCACAACTGTCACATGGATGCCATTACAGTCCCCTTCTACTGAGACTGAGATCTGAAATACAGAGTACAACAGGCAGCTCATATGCCACAAGAAAAACATGGATGTAAATAGGATCACTGCCCCCTGCCCACATGGTAACAGATGAGGATGCAGTTTGCTACAGCTTTCCTTTCTTACCTTTACCAAATCTGATTGACTTTTACACCACTTAACAATTTCTGTCCTGGCACAGGTCTTTGTCCTGTCCTTAAGGACCACTCAATTAATTATGAACACTAAACGCACATTATTTTTTTTCATCACCCTGTGATGAATTTTGTGGAACTTCTGCTCTCATTTAAAGATCTATTCCATATTTTTAATGGCTTGGGCCTGTCTCATAAAAGCTGACAGCAGCCTTGGAGTCCTGCTAACAGCTTTAGGAGGTTTACACGGGCAAGATTAGTGCCAACATGCCTTCAAAAATGCAGCAAGAGAATCAAAGTAGGACTAAATACTGGTAAATTTTGTCTTTCACACGCTGTACTTTTAAAGCTACCAAGAAAAATGGCATTTAAGTAGCATGGTAATTCCATAACCACTAAAGAAAGAAATCTGGTCTTGAAAAAAGAAGCTTCCTTGGGCTTAGCTGCAGCAGCTGAAAATGCTATCCTCAACCATCAGCTGATCAGATGAACACTGCCTGCAGAGTTACACACCTGAACTCCAGCTCAGTCTAGAACATTAATGGCATTAGCCATTAAAGGGTGGCCTGACCATAGCATTTGTTGGCAGGCTGAAGCAGCAAAGGAGCTCCTGTTTCAACCTCCTGCACCATAACTTCCAGAGGGGTATGGGGGCAGAGGACACTGGCATTTTGTCAACTGAATGCACTTGATTATCTCATTCACTGGTATTGCATAATACTGATAGAAATTCTCACCACCAGCACTGGTGAGTCTTGGTTCACACCTGACATGAAAGTTTCCAGTCCCCAAGCCACAGGGCTCACAGTGTGATGAACCACATCCTAACACACCCCGGATAACACCCCAAGAGCAGTGGTACCATTTCTGAGAAAACACACCATGCAACTAAGAGAATGAGCTCAGGCACTTCTCAAAAATTTATTTCAAGATTGTAGCCAACTCCTTCACTGAATGCTCCACACATTTTTGCCTGTAAATATGGCAACTCACCACCTGACAGTCATTCCCACAATCGTGTTTCAAGGTCCATCACCTGGGAAGGAGTCAGGCTCTTCATGTGCCCCAGCTGTGTCCTATTAACAACTGAAAAAACACTCTCCTGTTGCTCTGCTGTCCCTGGATACCTTTACAGAGGCAGGAGCATGAAGTATTACTTGTATCCATCATGCGACTTTCCAAATACTGTCTTTCTAAACCATTGCTCCCCTATCCCTTTTCTTTCCTACAGTAGGAAGCCAAGTGTCATCCATGTGCATTCTACCGAAAAAAGGTCTTTCAAATCACACTAAAATAAGGCAGGAGAAAACATCTTTAGTTACATAACTAAACAGTGGTGAGCTCGAGACATTTTCTATCTGCAATTACACTGAGGTTTGTTTTAGGACGAGCTTCTTCCTGAAAAACAAACCAATTAACTCTCGGTAGAATGCGACCAGATGAAAAACAAGTTATAGATCAAAAGCTTCATTCCTTCCCCCAAATGAAAACACTGCTGGCAATTTTTTTTTTTTTGATGGGGTAAGAAAAAAAACTGTCTATCCTAAATCATCTGATTTCCTCTGGAAATAAGATCAGAGGAGATTTTTTTATGATACTTCCACGCGAAGGAAAGATTTCCTGCTTTGTTTAGTCCAGCTTTGAAAACTGTTTACTCGATAGCAATCTTCCATAACCCTACGCACATACACATAGATGTACACGGGCAAGAAGATGACATTTGTTCACGGAGCCCCCGCCTCTCCCAAAGGACCAAGGTGAGCTCGGGGCCGCCTTTCCCGGCTGAGCCCCGCTCCCATGCGGCTCCTTTCCCCGAAGCCCCTCGGAAACTTGTGCCAAATGTCTCGCTCCGTCCTCAGCATGAGCACAGCTCCGGCCGGGTACTGCTGCCGGAGGCAGCCCGGTACCGAGCCCGGCCTCGCCCGCTCCCCGGCACCGCTGAGGCGGCGGGCCCGCTGCCCCCATCCCCGCACGTCCCGCACGGCCTCCGCGCTCCGCACCGTGTATGTCTCCACCAGCTCGGAGCCCAGGACTCGGGCCTCCCGCGGGGGCTCCTCGCCGTCCTCGCCTCCCGCCGCCGCCTCCATGTCGCCGGGAGAAGCGCCGGGGCGCAGCCGCTCAGGCCGTCACGGCTCCCCCG
>VZTB01013174.1:370908-563906 GCA_013397245.1 Thryothorus ludovicianus | reverse complement strand
ACGGGGGCGGGGCTTATGCCACCCGGGAGCGCATGCGCTCTCGCCGTGCCCGGGGGCGTCGTGTGGTGCGGTGCAGTGGGGTCCTGTGGAGTTCAATGGAACCGCGTCCAATCCAATGGAGTCCGATGGAATCCGATGGACTAGAACTCAATCCAATGGAATCCAATGGACTCCGATGGAATAGAGTCCAATCCAATGGAGTCCGAAGGACTAGAACTCAATTCAATGGAATCTGATGGAATAGAATCCAATCCAATGGAATCCGATGGAATAGAGTCCAATGCAGTGCGATCCAATGGAATCCATGAGGCAGAATCCAGTCCAATGCGGTCCAATTGAATAGAATGCAATCCAATGCAGTCCAGTCCAGTGCAATGCTGTGCAATCCAATGAATCCAACCCAGTGCAATCCAGCGGGATGCAATCCCTGTGGTGCGGAGCTGCCAAGGCCTGAGCCCCCTCCTGGTGCTGCACAGCTGCTGGCAGCTGGTGCTGCACATCTGGGATCACCAGGGGCTGCTGGAGGCTTGGACACTGTCACGCCAGGCTGAGGTGCCCCTGCAGTGGTTCTGTGACTGAGCTGCCTGGTGCCACCCCAGAAACAGAGCTGAGGAGCTGGGCTGATGGGCCAGAGCTCAGGAATGAGCTCAGGCTGCTGTTTGGGGTGGTTTACTGATGGCACGGACTTTACCTTCACTGTCCCACTGAGCATGGGGAAGTGTTTCAAGCCTGTGCACACTAAAGAATCTTGCCAGGAATTTGTTAAAGAAGTGGAGAATCTAAAAGTTGCCAAGCAAACCCTCCTGAGCCTTTTCCCCTGAGCTGAACCTGGATTACCCTGAGGGGGAGTCATACTATGGCAACCTTTCTGACAGACTCAGCGTGCACCCCAGGAACAGCAAATTGCAGGAGAGAGGATATAAGGAGTTTCTTTAGGAGTATCTGAGTGTATTAAAATTGAGAGGTTATCTAGAAAGATTATGTTTTGGCAGAAGGATGCATCAAGCATCCATCAAGGCTTTGAAATACACTCTGTGCTACATTACACACAGAGAGATTATGTTTTGGACGGTCAAGTCAAGGAGATTTTGTTTTAAAGTACCTAACAGCAAAATGAAAACAACTTCTGTCTGCCCTTCCTTCTGCTACTTAAGAGAGGATGCAATTAGCTCAGTATGGTGTCATTAATTATAACAGAAGTGCAAATGCCCTGGCTGGATGTGTGGAGCTGCAGGGCCAACACTGGTGTCTCACAGATGCCACCAGGACTGTGGTGGCAGATGAGCAAACACACCTCTGCAAACAGAACTGGAAAAACCCATTTTGAGATTTTTTTTTTCACTGAAAAACATTTTCTCTTGGTCAGAATGTAGCCGAAGGATGATGTCTACAAGGACAAAACACAGAGAGCTCAGGCAGCCCAGCAGGGATTTTCTAATGCTGTCCCAGCATCAGGAACTGCAGTTGAGCTCAGCCTCTTCATGAGATAATAAGTGGGTTTGGAGACCAACTTTAATTAAGCTTCCTCTGAATGTCCCATCTCCTTAATTAAATAACAATTTGCAGTCCTGGCGCGGCTGTCGGGTTTGATCAGTGCCTGTCTCCTCCTCCTAAAGCAGTTCCTGCCTGCAGGCACAGCGGTGGCTCATCGTGTGACAGCCCCGTCCCGGCTTACACAGAAGAGGCAACACAGGAGCAATGTGGCTGGGGAAGGGGGAAAATGGGGGCTCCTTCTGCTAAAACGTTCCGAGTAGGGTTTAAGAGGAAGCAAATTAAAGAATTTTCTGTTGCTGGGTCTGGACTCTCTCAAGGCCAGGTGCCCAAGGCAGGGAAGAGGGATGCCAGAGCATTTTGCTGCAGTTTGGTACCATGACAGCCCAAGGAGCCCTGCAAACAACCCTGATCTCAAATAAAATTGTATCTTAGTTGGGCTTCTGCCTTTTGTTTCCTTATATTTGACCTCAAGGATGCCTCTGCTAGATTTGCTGTGGGTAACAGCTGCTTGGAAATGAAAACCTGAAATGCGGTTTTGGAGGAAAAAAGCTCAGTAAAGCTTCCCAGTTGTCTTGGTAGCTTGGGGTGACTGACAGCATGTCAGGATGCCGCTGGAGCCAGAGCTAACAGGCTGTTCCTGACCCCAGTGACAGCCGGGGTGCCACCGAGCCAGCCGTGCCCGCACTAAGGGCACTCGTGCTGGCAGCCCTGCTCAGGCTATAGATAGCCACAGTGCCTCTGCCACGGGGCGCACATGAGGAGGCAAAGGAAGCGGCAGGAGAGGGTGGATTCCCCTCAGAGCACCCCGTGCCTACAGTCGCCCCTCCCTGTGCTTTGCATGGCAGAGTTTCTGGGTTTCCCTACAGAACCCCAATTCCCGATTCTTTTGTAAGCAAACAACTCAGGAGGGATGCTGGAAGCTTTGTCTCCAGGCAGCAGGCAGGGGTTGGCATGCCGCCACTCGCCTGCGCCTCCTTCCCCAGGAGGAAGGAACATCACCCCCGGCTGCCAGATGGGATTTCAGCCTTTCCTCTGGGCTCAGCTCTGGTTTGAAAGTCTCTGCTCGCATCAGATGTTCGCAGAAGTGCAGCTTTCCCATGCCAGTGTGTAGGGTGGCAGTGGTCCAGATTTCCCCTCTCTAAGGACAGAGACCCTCCCTCCACATCCCAACCTGAATTTCATCCCTGCTCTCTCCAGCAGACCTTTTAAAGGCAATGTTAGAGCCCCACCTCCTGCACTACATTTACCCTAAATAGGTTCTGACACATCCCAGGTGCTCTTTTCAGGGGGGTCACTCAGAGCCATCACTTCCCAGGATGGAGGGCCAGGGCCAGGCGTGATTCCTCAGCCCCTGCCTGGTGCCTGGTAGTGCCCAGAGCTGGCACAGGCCACCCCACTGTCTCTGCAGTGTCTCCCAAAGGGAGAGAAGCAGCCAGGAGCTGAAGATTGCCTTGGGACAGAACTTCATTGTGAAGGTCTCTGTGGTTGCCCAGGAGGTTTTGGGTGATGGTTTGGTTCTGGGGGACAGCAGGTCTCCCATCCCAGATTGTGTCTTCACCTAAGAACAGGCTCCAATGCCCTTTAACAAAAAAGCTACTTCCCTCTGCCGCGTTTTTTTACTTTCGTGTGTTAAAGGCAACCAAAATATTAAATACATTCAAATTAGGAAGACTAACTGCTTCAAAATCCAATTCCTTAAATGTAACAGTTTTCCCTTTTATTCCATCTGCTACCCCCATGCTGAGCAGAGGCAGGGCTGGGCTGGAGCCTGGGCAAAACAAGGCCGGTGGGTGTCCACAGGATCACAGTTCCTATCAGGCTCTGAGTGAGCTAATCTTTCAGGACTCAAAACCTATGAGGGTTTGATGTGGGGAAGGCTCTGTGCTCACCTGCATCCCCACGTTGTGCTGGCTCTCTGCTTCATGCTGCTTTGGCTTGGGCATTCCATAGATTCCTCTTAAGGGCAGATTTTTAGAAAAGATGAAAACTAACAGTTGCATTAATTGCATTTGCAGTTTTGCAAACTAATTCTTAAACGAAGAAGTTGGAGGTGAGACTCTGCCACCCTGAGGTTTCAGAGCCCTCTGGACACAAGAGGGAGTCCTGAATCATTAAAAAGAGAGGTTTGTCTTTGGTTGGTGTGGATTAAAACACTTTTTACTGCACTAAGAAAGCTGCTCATCACTTGGAGGCCTTTGGTGTGTTTTGCTCTCCACCGTGGCGAGGTAAATCCATGGTAAATCCACAGTAAATGCAGGAATGTGGATTTTAGCTGTTTGCAATGGGGACAGGTCAGCTTGCTGGCGGGGTGACGTGAATCATGATTTCCTAAAGCACCGAGAATTATCCCTGGAATCAGAGTCGATACTCCCATTTTGATAGCTGATCTCCACATTTTGCAGCCCCAGCTGGAAGCAGAAGGTTGGGGCCGAGCTCCATCTGCCTCCACGGCTTCTCCCGCTGGCCCCGGGAGCGCGAATTCCCCCCGCGCCCAGCATCGCCCCTGCCGCGAGTCCCCGTGGATTGGGGGACACCCAGCACAGGGGACGAGGGGCCCTGACACCCCCTGTTCCCACTGCCCCGGGGCACATTTGCTGCTGGACAGGGATATTTTGGGACATGTGCAGTTCCTGTAATACCCAATTCCGTTTGGCACAGTCTTTCTAAGGCAGCTGCCAGGGGGGAACACTCTGGAGGTGGAGGTGACACAATGGCACGGGGCCAGCCAGGACAGCCAAGAACCGCGGTATATCAGCAATTTCGGCGGGTCCTGCTGAAAAGTGGTGGCTTGATCCCACAACAAAGTCACGAGGAAAGCTCCAGCTGCCGCGGGGCTGGGGCCGGCCCCGGACGTGCCAGCGCCTGGCTCGGCGGTGTCCCCATCCCAAGGCACGCAGGCGAGGCATTCCTGGGGGGCCGGGCATGCGGGACTGCCGTGGGCCGGTCCCAGCCCCCGGGCCAGCACCCCCTATATCAGCCGTGCCCGCGGGCGGCGCCGGCAGAGGCACCGTGACAGCCCCCGGCCCCTCGCCCGGCCATGGATGACATTTACAAGGCAGCGGTGAGTGTCCCCTCGGGGCTGCGGGCTGGGGACGGGGGGCTGAAATGGCTTTGGGGGCTTTGGTTCCCTAAAGCTAATAATTCAGCGGAGAAATGGAAATAAGACATAATTATAGGGCAGCAACTTTTAGTCAACGTGTTCGTCCAGGATGCAGACCGTTCCCTCTCACGGCTCTGGAAGCTTCACACTCCTCTTAAAAATGTGAAACTGTCAACCTGCTGTTAAATTATTTACAATGAGCCCCGAGTTCCCCACTGTAAAGCAGGGAGACAGCTCCTAGGTGAAGCTATAAACCTCACTAAAGCCTGCATGGCATAAGAGATGACTCTTGGTTTTAGCCCAGACAAAGCAGGGGAGGATTTCCCAGGAAATAACCATTATTTGTATGGGTTAAAACTCACCCTCTTCTTTCTGGTTCTTTACAATTCTGTCATTACTATGTTCCCCCTCTCCTTAGCTGAATATTTTTTCAGAGGGACTTTAAAAACCCCTTGGTTTCATCTCAGTTATTTCCAAACCTCCTGCTCTGCTTTGCTACTCCTGCTCTGTGCTGTGCAGAATCCAGAATGTGAGCTATGCCCTGGGGAACGTGGAGCATCCTTAGGCTATTTTAACTTCCACAGCTGCACACTGCACTCACTGGGTAAACCCAAACCATTTGGTCTGTAATAAGAATACTGCATTATTCTGTAATGTAGACAGACAGAAATGTGCGAGTCGAATAAGGATGAAAATAGATTCTGGATTTTGTGGATTGCTATTGCACCCATAACTGGACTGACAGTAAGAGCTTTCTGGTGCTTTTTCCTTCCCTTAAATATACAGCTGATCAAGTGTGATTTTAAGAGGACAAAAAATGCATCATACAAGTCTTATTTTTATTCCAAGGTTTTTAGAAGGAAGGAATATAGTCTTTGGTAGGTTATTGAAGAAAAAAAAACAACCCAGTGCTCATGCATCCCCTGTTCTTTGGGAAATAGAACCCCTATAGTGATCCTGATAATGTGAAAAGGTTCAGGAAAGGCTGAGTCCCCAACCAACACCTCCAAAAGGGAGAAAATTGGAACCTGTAAAATCAAAGAAAATCCAGGCCTTTCTAATTAAAGTATTTAATTAAATATGTTTTCTGTGACTCAAGGCACAGGCTCTTTCCTCATTGTACAGGGACCATATGCCCATTAATTAGGTAAATGTAGGGTTTGACATTAACTCCTAACATCTTTACAGAGGCAGAACAAGTCTGAGCTAGGAACAGCTGAGACAAACAGCTCTTTTGTGGATCTCTTTCCCACAATTTAGACTGTAAGAAAACATTTACCTGTGGAAAAAAAGGTTGAAGAACTTCAGTTTCCCCTGTCTGACTTCAAATGGAACCATGGGAGGGAGAGAAGAGCTGATAAAAGCAAAATACAGCAGATTTGGCATTACCACTGCTGCTGCAGTACTGTGAGCTTAGAGTTTGCCTTCCCACACTGCAGCCAGAAAAATCTGTTCTTGGAATGACAAGGAGGGAAAAGAGGAATAAGGCAGCAAACAGCACCCATGTCCAGAGCAAACTGTGAACAGCTCAAGAGACATCTCTGTGACAAAAATGTCACTCTATAGCAACAATGCATTTAATTTATATATACCACATCTATCACTTCAGTACTCAAGGAGGCTTCAAAAGTGAATAGTTGTATATTTTCTGCATGCTGATAGTATATATTAATATTACATTTATGCCAAATCCCCTACGTGCAGCCAGAGAACCCAACGGATTTTCATCTTACCCACTCATGCCTAGATAAGGGTGTGCAAACACAAAGCTATTTTGGGAATATTTTTAGGCTCTGTTAAGCAGTGCCTAGAACAGTGCCAGGGACAAGTGTCCAGATAAAGGGGCTGCAAGGATAAATACCAAAGCCTGGGAACAATCGGGGAGCTCATCTTTATCTCCAGCACCTCTCTCACTCAGGCTTATAAATAGCGACAGCGCCAAGAGTGTCATGTTACAGAGCAGGACGTGGCTGTGGCCAGCGTGGTGGTCACTGCCCTTGCTTTGCCCAGACAATGTCTACAGAGGGCCAGCAGCTGCCTGCCTGCCTTCAGCAGCATCAGAAACACACTGGCTTTGGGCTCCCACCAGCAGTGGAGAAAAATCCTGCCACTGTCCTCAGTGTGTCATGACAAGTCCTCACCTCCTGGAGTGTGGGGAGTGGGGTAAAAAGCTCTGCCTGCTTCCCACAGGCTCTGTCCTGCTAAGGAAATGTACTTTCTCTGCTCCTTGCTGCAAACAGGAAGAACCAGCTGGCTTTTGCAAAACCATTGCCCTTTGGGGCAAAAGAATCAGCTTTCACTCACAGTGCCACAGCCCTGGGTTGTGGGGTTCTGC
This sequence comes from Thryothorus ludovicianus, assembly GCA_013397245.1. Classification (NCBI taxonomy): domain Eukaryota; kingdom Metazoa; phylum Chordata; class Aves; order Passeriformes; family Certhiidae; genus Thryothorus; species Thryothorus ludovicianus. Next base: position 556,977 of record VZTB01013174.1, on the reverse strand, counting down.
CCCAACCAAAACCTGGCAGGGATGGGTGTTGGGAGCCACTTGCACAGGGGTGGCAGCAAGGAGACTTCAGTGGGGTCAGACAGGGCATGGGGTCCTAACTGGCTGGATCTAGAGAGGCTGTTGACCAGCATAGGAAGGAAAAGTTGATGTTTTCATGGATGCTACCAAAGGGGCAGTTGGACATGGTGGTGAGTGCAGCAAGTTCAGCTAAGCAGCACCTGGAGTGAAGCCAGAGGGAGAAATGCACTTAAACAGGCATGGCACAGAGCTGATTGATTCCCCTTTGCTCTCCTTATTGATTATTTTCATTAATTCATGCTTTCTAATAAGCTCTCCCTGATGGTCTGTGGGGATTGAATTAGGGCAGAGTTTGGGAACAGTCTGCCAGCCCATGTCAGCTAATACCGGTTGTCTCCACAGGCCCTTTCTTCAGAGAGATTCTCAAAACAGGCTAAAGGGAATAGCAGCTCCCTTCAGAGCCAGACATCTCTGTGATAACGTTGGTTCAGATGGAAGCAGAGTGGTTGGGCTCTGGATAGGGCAGGTGTTTCCTGAATCTAGGGCTAAAAAACAACTACCAGGGATGGTCTTGTCTACCTCTCCCTCCCCAAGGACCTCTCAGGCATGGCTCATCTCTGATCTGGCATTGGCCCATATGCAAGCAGCCATCCTGCAGTGAAACCTGCCAGCAACAAGAAATTACCCCCAAATGGTTAACAGAGGCATATTCTCTTCCCAGTGGGCTTTCCCTGTTTGTACTAAGCCTATTTCTGCCAAGTATTACCATCTACTACTCTAGAGAAGTTATGTTTGCTTCAAAGGAGATGTCAATAATTTTTTTAAGGGGAAGAATCTCTTAGACTACAAAAACTTGCAGTGTCAACCCCCCTAGCTGTACATTCCCTGGTCCATGAGGTTGCCTCTTTTGAGGTTTGGTTGACCCTGGCAAAGGCTGTTGAACAAATAATGTGTCCTCTTAGAAATTAGTGATGCTGACAAAATTAAAATGACTCGGTGTCTGTATTTTCCTTACAGGTTGAGCAGCTGACAGAGGAGCAAAAAAATGGTAGGTGCATCTTCAACCTGATACCACAGCCTAAAGCTGAGCTTCCCAGCCAGCAGCCCTGCCTGCCTCAACAGCAACACTCTGGAAAATGCTTTAGCCAGACTGGCCAAGGCAGGACATGACCCAGGGATTTTGATCCACCAGCATTTCTAGCAAGGCAGTTTCTGTGGTGTGCCTGAGTGTTCTATAATGCCATTCCTGGGGTGCACAGTCAGGGGAGGCTGTGCCTGGGATGAGCCCCCAGCCTGCAGGGTTGAGGTGCAGGGCAGGACCCCCTCACATCTCCTCTCCCCTCTCTCTCCAGAGTTCAAGGCTGCCTTTGACATCTTCGTGCTGGGGGCAGAGGATGGATGCATCAGCACCAAGGAGCTGGGGAAGGTGATGAGGATGCTGGGGCAGAACCCCACCCCTGAGGAGCTGCAGGAGATGATAGATGAGGTGGATGAAGATGGTGAGAAGTTTGGGTTTCTTCCACTCTCCTAAGCATCATCCCCACATCTGGGGGTGTGGGCACTGTCTGTGAGTGCTGGCAGGATCTGTGCTGGGGACAGTCACAGCTGTGGGGTGCAACATGCTGTGAATTCAAAGGACACCAAACACCCACCAAACCTCAGCATGGTTCCCTTGGGGAATTTCCAGGCAAAGAGAAACTATAGAAATTTTTACTCCTACAATGATCAGACTGTTGAACTGATTTTGGGGGATACTGTCAAATTGTACAGATTATTTTAAAAAACAAAATATAGGCTGAATGTAGGAAATGCCATTTCAGAAATGCCACTTAGAGGACTCTATCACCAGGAAAGTCTCTCACTGCTCAAGTGTACACACCCCCACACAACTAACTGTCAATACTGATTAAATCAGTGTACTGATGATCACACATAACAAAATCCATTGTGGGCCTTTGGGCAGAAATACCACACTAAGTAACTGGAAAATAAAAAAAGCAGTTAAAAATCAGTCAAAAAAGAAAAGCATCTGAGTCATTGAAAACAACACTACTGTACTCTGGGTGCAAAACCACACTGCATTTCTGGAGCTTTCAATATTAATATCTAAATAAGATGGACAGGTATCTCCATGGCAGGAATTTCCATTCTTTGGTGCACCCAGAAGGACTTTTGCCAAGGCAAAATGACTGTGAAAGGTAAAAATTCACTTACAAAATCAGAGAAGGGCCTTATTCCAGCATCCTGAGTGCTGGCTCTTGATGCAGGGCTGCTCTCCTGAGTTTTGGCCCTTGGTTGCTGAAGGGAAGTGTGATCCCTCACTGGCATTGCCCATTCTCCCCCCGTAGCTCCAGCTGATGGCTCCAGCTGTCCTCCCCTTTCCTGCATTATTCAAGCCCAGTATAAGAAGACACTGGGGCATCAGACTTTGTATATTCTTCCAGTTTGACTTGTACAGACAAGTCTTGACTGATGGCAGTCTTGGTTTTTAACTCAATAATGGGTTTTACACCACCAATTACAGTTTTGGGGTTCTGAATTAATGTGGCTGCGCAGGGAAGCCGGGTGGGCCACTCTGGTGGATCTGCTCATGCAGAAGTGTGGGGCTCAGTCAGGGTCCCAGTGCTGACCAGCTGGCCCAGAAAGTCCATTCTGCCTGCAGGCAGCGGCACCGTGGACTTCGATGAGTTCCTGGTTATGATGGTCCGGTGTATGAAAGATGACAGCAAAGGGAAAACTGAGGAGGAACTCTCCGACCTCTTCAGGATGTTTGATAAGTAAGAGCCACGAGTACAGCATGGTGGGGTGGTGGGAGGGCTGAAGCCAGCCTGGCTCCCCCTCCCTCAGCTCTGTCTGGTGCTGAGCTCTGCTGTCCTGGCACAGGAACGCTGATGGCTACATCGACCTCGAGGAGCTGAAGATCATGCTGCAGGCGACAGGAGAGACCATCACTGAGGATGACATAGAAGAACTGATGAAAGACGGGGATAAAAACAACGATGGCAGGATTGACTATGATGGTAGGACTCCTTCTTGCATGTGGTTTGGTTACAAGCCCTTGGTCATCCCACTGGGCCGCTCCCATGGTCTTGGTTGCCTTCTCAGATGAGGATGAGCTCATCTGAGAGGCAGTGCTGGGCAATCCATCTGCCAGGAGCACGTGTGCACAGGTGTGAAATGGGAGCAAGGACCTGGGGCTGCCTTAGCTGTCCCCTTGATGCTCTGAAGCACTGCTGCTTTTCACCAGGCCCCTCCTGCTCCTTTAACACAGGCAGCATTTCTGAGGGGCTGTATCTTTGAATGTGATGCAGACAAAATGACCCCCAGATCATTTCTGAGCTGAGTCAGAGGCCGTGTTCCCCCCCCGGCACTCACCTCGAGTTTTGGTGGCAGCTGAGGGTGACGCTGGGCTCCAGTGACATTTCCAGCAGGAGTCACAAGGAGTCCTCACCACAGTCAGAGGAACAGTAGCCATTCCCCCCTTGGCCTCTCACATATCATGAGGGTGGAAGAGGAGACAGGGTTGGGAAAAGCTGCCAAGAGCACACTTGGCAGCTGTGAGGGCACTTCAATCTCACCTCACACCTCTTGTCTCCAATGTCTTCCCCTTGGCAGAGTTCCTGGAGTTTATGAAGGGGGTTGAATAAATCTGAGGCCAGATGGACAGCTTGAATCTCCTAAACCCTGCAGCTCTGCATCTCATCTCCTTGACTAAGTCCCCTGGCTACTGGCATGAAGACTGAGTGCTGAGGAGGGTGGCCAGGGGGAAATAAAACCTGTTAATACCTAGTGCCTCAGCTGGTCATTCCTTGGAGCTTCAGTGACAGCTTCACCCCCGTTGTGTACTCATGATTAATAAAACCACTGCTGGGGGCTACTTCTAGCAAGGTGACATCCCAGCTGGAGCTTTAAGCCTCCAAGGAGGTATTTTGCTGTCAGCCCAATGGCAAAGTCCCTCCAACAGGGCCATGGTTGCTTGGTGGGGAGCTGCCATGTACCATCTCTTCACCCTGCCATGGTGAGCAGGCTCAGGAGTTGGCACTGGTGCCTGCCAGTTTAACTGGAGCATTGGCAGCTTTTTAGCAATGAAATATGAAATAAAACCCCCTTTGGCCATCACTGAAATCCATGTGCCAGGGACAGTCCCTCTCCTCCCTACTCTCACCCTGGCTATCCTGAGGGTACCTCCCTCCTCCCCCCACCAGCCTGACTGGCACCCTCTGATGCAAAAAGAAGACCTCAATTTGCTTTTGAAATATGAATAAAAGCCATTCCTAAGCTGGGCTGGATGCTCCTTCCTGTCTCTCCCAGCCTGGTGGGAGGCAGGTACTGTCCCCTCATAGTCCCCCTGCAGCCCTGGGTGGGAGCTTCACTACAAACAATGAGACACTCAATTTTCCCTGACAAACCACATCGATTTGGGCCACTGAGAAATGCACAACCTCACTCTGTGTCTCAGCTGTCGGGCACAGGATGACAGCAGGGCCAAGGAGCCGCGCTGTCCCCAGGGGCCCCGAGCAGCGTCTCCTCTCATCCCAAGGAAGCGCAGCATTCCTGTGGCATTAGCAGCTCCTCCTGCACATAGCTGCCTCCTCCCATGGAATTACAGCCCCAGCACAGCTCACACATTGCAGTCGTGTTGCTAAAGTCAATCGTTTACCCAAGCAAAATAAACATTGGCAGGGCAAGGCAGGGGACAGTGCTGGTGCAAGCCCTGGTGATGCTGCCCTCAGCCCTGGGTGGCCACACTGCTGGGCCAGTGCCCCAGGTCTGCTGGGTTGTTCTGCCCTTCCTCCCTAAACTAGATTTTCTTTCCCCACTTCTTGGAAATAACACCCTAAAGCAGCTGTGACACAATCTCATTTATAGCAAGAATGAAATATTGCAGTTCAGGGCAAACAGGCCTGATGTGAAAAGAGGGGATGAGAGAGGTGGTTGTTTGGAAGGACATGGCTGGCTTTCCTCTGCACAAGCAGCACTAAATATTTTGCTCAACCAAGGCTTATAACAGCAGAAAAACTAAGAAAATGCACCTGTCAGCTAGAAACCCAGGGTATTTTGGAAACAGCTCTAATGAAAACATCTGTTTGACCCACTCAAAGGGGTCTCCCCAAGGGTTCCAAGCCCTTGACATCCTAGCTACTGTAGATTCAGCAGAACTACAGGTGCACCAGAAGGCAATGGAAATATGGGTCTAAGCAGGAAATGCTCCCAGGTGTTAACAGATTCTATTTCCAACTAATCTGCAGCCTAGAGATGAAAAAGAAACATTTTCTGCCTCTGCAGTGTAGCAGCAGCAGTTGTTTCCTATGAAACCTGTGAGGACATCGTGTTTTACCCCAGGCCTGGTGTTCTGGTTTTAAAAGCAAAACCAGTGAGACACTCCAAGTCAGAAATACAATGTTTTAGGAAAAGGGAAAATAAAACAAAAAGGAAACAAAATACATGCAATAAGGAAAAAGAAAATCACTGACAAAGAGTACAACTGGACACCCTGTTTGGTCAGGGTGTTGGCAGCAGTCCACTTGCAATGGTGGCTGCAGCCCTCCTGGAGCAGCAGCTGTGGCTCTGGTGGAGCAGTGATCCTGGAGAAAGGTGCAGCCTCTGCTGAAGGTGCAGTGGTGATGGATGGGCCTGTTCTTCCTCTGGGAGTCCAGAAAAGGCTGCCTTGATGCTCCAAGTCTCAGGTTTTTATCCAGGTACAGGGGCTGGTTCACCCCCCCCAGCTGGAGCATTTCCCAATGAGATGATGGAAATTTATCCGTGGACTCAATGGCCCATGAGCAGAAGATCTCTCCTTTGAGGGAGGATGGGTGTGAAGGAGATAAGGAAACTGCTCTGGATGGTTTCTTATCAGCTGGCTTATCAACAGAAGATCACATCACTGCCCCCCATCCCAGTTCCAATGGATGGGAATAGAATAACACACCCCTGATTATATTTTACACTGCAAACCATGACACCTGGGAACCTCCAGAGCTGCCAATAGCTGGGTTTCAGCCAGGAAATGATTGAGGTGATGCCAGCTGTCCCCACATCCACAGCCACCCAGCCCATGGGCAATCCACCCCTGCACTCACATCACTGACAGCCCTCCATCCTCCTCTCTCCTGGCCAAATCCCAGCATCCAAAAAGGACTTCTCCAAGATATTCTCCACTGCTTAGTGATAGGCTTTGGTGCCCTGGAGGGTGAAAAAGAGAAAAAATAAGGTTAACCTCTTCCCTTCAGTCAGCTTGGGGGCTTGGACTGTGCTGTGACCCAGGGAAAAGAATGCCCGGGAAGAGTCACCCCGCCGTGTCTTGGCTCCTCCCCTTTGGCTCAATGGCACTGACAGCAGAAAGCCACAGCCTCACTGGCTGGCCACCCTTTACCAAGAGTAAAGCAGGGAAGGTGGTGGCTGGAGAGAGAAGACAAAGGTCTTGTAGCAGCCAAAACTTGTCACTAGAAGAGCAGATACACTGGGGCTATTTAGGCTTTTTCTGTCCTTAGATTATATTGCTGGGAAAATTGCTGTCAGGCTGGACTGCCTTAACACACTGCCTGTTCTCCCAGTCAGACAGCAAATGCAGGGTGAGGAGCTGTGGGTGGATTTCACTGTTGGCTAAAACACAGGAACAACTGCACAAGGCATGTAACACGACATGACAGGCCAGCGAGTGGGTGAGCAGGCTGAAAAAACAGTCCCCCCTGGAGGATCAGCCTGGCTGAGCCCCCACACAGGGGATGTGCTAACAGTGAATGAAAATCACCCTGAGGAATCCATGTATCTGTGCAACTCCAAACCAGTTCACAGTTTCCACTGCACGTGTAGTGAACCTCTGGTGCCCTAAAGCATTTAAGGGATGTGACACAAGTCCACATTATCTGGGGAAAAAAAAGCAATTAACTTTTTTTTTTTTTTAAATCAGGCAAAATGTCATTTACCGGTCCGTAAAACAGTCCCTAGATCTTTGTGCTCTTACCTGCCCAGCAGAGACAGGAGCTGTGCAGGGAGGTGACAGCAGCCCATGCCACTGGACACTGCCACAGTTCTCAGGCCATTTATCTTCTTGCCTCTGCTGTAGATTTAAACTCCTGCCCTGGTTTGCAGCTTTATCAGTGTATTTGAGGCCTCTCATCAGCCTTCAATAAAACTTTGCTGTGTGGACCAAGTGACTGCAGGAAGCCCTGGTGAAATTTTGTACACGCTGCCCTAATAAAACCTCAGCATAGATCTGCCAGCAAGGCAGTGGCAGTGTAACGTGAACTAAGGTACGTCAGATAAACACCTCAACAGCCTTGAAACCTGGGCAAAGCAGAACTCATGTTCTGTTGCTGCTACTCTTTGACCACACTATTGAAAGGCAGCAAATGAGGACAGAGCAACACGTGCCCAGCCACTGTGAATAGCAAAATCCACAGTGAATGCCTTGCCCCATCAGAGCATTGTGCAGGGCTTTGATTTCCCCTCCCCAGTCCTGTGCTCTTGGCTTTCAGAGCAATGGCTCACCTTTGCCAAACGAGATTATTTGGTATTTGGTTACACGCCCTTTGCTCTTTTTCTTTTTTAAATCAAAGCAGAGAAAGGAGCCAAACTGGAACTTGATACTGAGTCCTCTTAATTGCCAAGGGGAGAAATAATCTCAGCAGCAAGTATGATGTACAGCAGCAGCAAGCACGAGATGTATAAGCTGATGTACAGCAGTTGTTAAGCACTGAGATGCTTTTGAGCTCTTTATCTTCCTCCAGGATATCAAACACTTAATCATGAGAGTTTTGAAGTTTTTAAATGTCAAAGATGACAGAGCTCTGTGTAATAGAAATAGTTTCAAGTGGGCCACAGCTGCCATTTCCCCCTCCTGGGCTCTGTATACGTAATGCCCCCAAAAAGGATCTCCAACCTCACTCCACCAACAGAACTTGATTTCACAAGGCAGGAGAAAGAGGATGGAGACCCACCCGGAGGCAGAGTCAGCACAAACTCCCCTCCAGAGCTTTCCCCTCTGGGCTGGGACAACTGTACAAAGAGGAAAGCTGTGAACAGAGGTGTCACAGGGTTAGCAAATGCAATAGGTGGTCACTGACATCCAGGCAACGTCCTGCAGAACCACGTGTGCAGGGAGCACACAACAACAAACCTGACACCGACCTGCTGTGTGTGGAAGCTCACAAAATTCCTGTCTCTTGCTACACAATGATGCCTGGATTAAGGTTACGTTCCTCTGCGCTGCATTTTGTCACGCAGCCGCTATTTTGGTCAGAAAGTCAGCAAGCCCTTATTTGGGAAGCTGTCCCACTGAAGGGCAGCATGAAGGGCAGCGAGATGAAAGGTTGCTTCTGAAGGCAGGCCTGGGGAAGCTGCCTGGAGCCACAGGAAGCCCAAATCTTGCCCTCTGCTTCTTAACATTCCAATATCCTTTTCTCAGCCTGACCCTTGCCTCTCTCTTCCCTCAGACCCTCTTGTGGGTGAGCTACTCCCACAGCACAAACACTCCGGGGAAGACATCAAGGGGGTTGAAATGAACTTTCCCTTCTTATATGGAAAAGTTTTAGCGCTACAACTTAAACTGGTAGATAATCTGCAGACACAGGGGTAAAGGTGTAGACTGACAAACACCAAGTGCTCTGTTCAGAGGTATTTTTCTTTCGCTCTTGTAACAAACATCTACACAAGATGAGTAGAGTGATTACACTCACCCTCACTGGACCAGCCACTCCCATGTTCTTGCCCTCTGCTTCACTCCACTCTATGTGCCTTATCCACCTAGCAAGCACTAGAGTGAACTTTGCCAATGAACTCTGTTGAGCTGTCACTTAATATCAAATCTGTTTTTTACTGATACCTTTGCTGGTGATCCTTTAAGTTTCTCAAACACTTGTTTGTAGCCCAAGAGAGGCACACAGCAGGAATCAGGCAACTGAGGGCTACAGCTGAGGGCTGACTTCACAAACCCCTTGACTTTCAAGTTTCAAATTAGTAAATCTCCTTATATTGCTTGGTTTAGGGGTGGGGTGGGTTCTCCTAATCAGTCAAAAAAACAATTAAAAGTGGCAACTGGGAAAAGAGTTTTGAATTTAAGCCAGAAAGAATTCAAACTAACACACATTATTTTGGGAATTGGCTGAACTATTCAAAAAATAAACCACATGAATTGGATGTTCCAGTTAAAATCATGTCTTTCATCCGTGTTCAGTGTTTTGCTCTTACTGCAGTCAGGTGGCAGCACAAGGTCCGCCCCAGCCGCCAGCCCTGGCGCGGCTCCCCGGGTTTACCCACCGGGTGGACAAGCCCGGGAACTGCAGGCTCAGAACAGCTGGGCGCATCCCAACAGGGGCCCCATGCCAGAAGCGGGCAGCACGGCCTGAGGGAGCTCTGAGGGGGCCCCGGAGAGTGAAGCCCTCTCCTGATGTACAAAACAGCAGGAGCAAAACCCGGGCTCAGCTCCTACTGGGATTTTGCACGTTATCCCCCTCATCTCCCCAGGCCAGCACGTTTCATCAGCCAGTACTTTTATTACTGGAGTGAAAGACATTCCCTCTGCAGTCCTACTATTAAAAAATAGTATAGTATGAAAATTTGTATGTTCCTAAACCCTTACATGCTCCCATGGGGTAGCTTCAACATCTACAAGTATTCCAGGATACAAAACACACCAACTCTGACACAAACTCCTGTGGTCTCCAACACCACAGCCAGCACTCCTTACCCTATTTCCCAGGATTCTCACAGCTGTAGGGAACCACACAGAAAAGTAGAAGACTTGTAACAGCCCTTGGAAATTTCACCTTGCTGTAACACTACCAGGAATTGTCACTAGTCATGGTACCTGAGGAAAGGGTGGGAAGGATGATCCTAGTAATTATAGGTCAGTTAGCCTGACCTCAGTACCAGGTAAGGCTAAGGAACAGTTTATATCAAGCACTATCATGCAGAATTTACAGGATGCCCAGGGTATCAGGCCCAGCCAGCCTGGGTTTAGGAGGAGTAGGTTGTGTTTGACCAACCTGGTCTCCTTTTATGACCAAGTGACCTGCCTGGTGGATGCAGCAAGGGCTGTGGATGTTGTCTATTTGGGCTTCCAAGGCCTGTGACACTCTCCCACAGCATTCCCTGGAAAGGCTGCAGCCCGTGGCTTGGACAGGAGCACTCAGTGCTGAGTTCAGAACTGGCTGGATGGCCAGAGTGGTGAATGGTGCTGCATCCAGTGGGGTCCCTCAGGGGTCTCTGGTGGGGCCAGTTCTGTTCAATATTTTTACTGAACACATGTATGATGGTATTGAGTCTTTCATTAGTAAATTTGCAGATGACACTAAGCTGTTAATCTGTTGGAAGGCAGGAGGGCTCTGCAGAGGCCTGGAATGGCTGGATGGATGGGCAGAGGCCAGTAAGATGAAGTTTAATAAGTCCAAGTGCTGAGTCCTGNCACCTCAAGTGCTGTGTCCAGTTCTGGGCCCTCGTTTTGGGAAGGGCCTTGAGATGCTGGAGCGAGACCAGAGGAGGCAACGAGGCTGGGGAACAGCTGAGGGAGCTGGGGGTGTTTGGCCTGGAGAAAAGGAGACTCAGGGGTGACCTTATCACTCCCTACAACTCCCTGAAAGGTGGCTGTAGGCAGGTGGGGCTGGTCTCTTTCTCCAGGCAGCACTGACAGAACAAGAGGACACAGTCTTAAGCTGTGCCAAGGGAAATATAGGCAGGATATTGGGAAGAAGTTTTTTATGGAAAGGGTGATAAAGTACTGGAATGGTCTGCCCAGGGAGGTGGTGCAGTCACCATCCATGGATGTGTTTAAAAATAGACTGGATGTGGCACTTGGTGGCATGGTTTAGTTGAGGTGTTAGGGCATGGGTTGGACTCGATGATCTTGAAGGTCTCTTCCAACCTTGTGATCCTTTGGAAGGAAAATGTCACCCCAGTTTTCAAAAGGCACAGAGGATCCAGGGAACTACAAGCCAGTCAGCCCCCCCTGGATCACTACTCACAGGCTTGATGCACAGCTGGCAGCTAAAATACAACTCCAACAAGGCTTCTGGAGGGCTGTCCTCAAATTCAGGTGGTGAAGGCTTTGTTACATACAATTTTATTTTTAAAAAATGCTGTAACACACATGCCAGTAAGAAAACTGGGTCTTCTTATTAAAGCACATCAGTCCTTTTTCTGCTGAGCAGCCTGCTGAGCTGCCTGCTTGGCATTGTTGGCCTGCATCTTCTTCAGCCCCTTTTTGTTGTGTTTCTTTGCAAATCTCATGTTCCTCAGAAACTTGGGATCAACCTATAAAAATAAAGGAAAAAAAGACCATGTTGCAGGAGAGACATATATAAAAACATTTATAGCTCCATATTGTTCCAATTATTCCCAAATGCAGGCTGTGACTAGTACACTTTATTTCTGATTTTTGAGCAAAATTATTTTAGTCATTTACAACCAGGCTTTAACAGCTTTTTTCCTTAACTATCATAAACAAACAAAAAAATCCAAGTCCCAGCAATAAACATAAAGAAAGAATAAGATGGGCAAAGCTGCAGAAGAGGCAGGACTGAACCCTCAGTGAGCTTTGCAGAAGACAAAGTTTTACATCATTTCCAAAAGGCTTTGTAGATCGTGACATCTACAAAGCAAATAAAACCTCAACCCTCCCCTAGCACAAAATTTACTGTTTTCACTTTCAAGCGTGGAAAAATATCCTGTTGTACCATTTGGGTAATCTCACAAAAAGCAATACAACGTCACTTTCATGTGTTTTGCCCAGAAATGTGAATTCTTCTTATTTTGTAAGTGAGATTATCTGGATTAGTATAGACAGCAAAACAATATTGAAGGAAAGAGGGAAGGAGAGGAGGAAGAAACACAGCAGGACTCAAAAGGGAAAGGAACCATTCAACTGGCAAGTGTCTGTTTTACTGGAAACAGCACTCAGTGACAGCCACCAGAACAGGACAGGGAAAAAACTGGCCACTAAAATGCAGTTTTATAGACATACAAGGGCAGATTTCACATGGGCTAGAAATATCAGAGCTGATATATGAAATATGTCAGGTAAGTACAAGAACTGAGCTCCACAGAGTTTCTGACCACCTGGAACACAGGCCTCTGTCTGCAAAAAATGTGTCAGTCAAAATAATACAAATTCTGGATTTTTCTGACAGTTAAATGACTCAACAGCCTGGGAATATCAGTAGAAATACTCACCCCTTTGAGAGACTCGTATCTATGGGTTTTGGGCTTCTTGATGCCATTTCTGTGCCACTTACGGGCTATGTGGAAAATGAAACAATTACTTAAATTACAATTTCTGCTATTCTTTAGCAGCTGCATTAGTTTCTCTTCAAGTGTACCTGACTACCAAAATGATGTGGAATAGACCATTTCCAGACCATTCCTATCCAAACTACATTTGAATTAAAAACATATCTCTATGCTCACCCCTCTGCATGGGCTTCCAATCAAAGCAATTCAGGCAGCTTGTTAACTAATGACAGACAGCACCACCAGCAGAATAAAAAGCTTCACTCATTACTAAATTCAAGCACCTGTGGTCAGTGTCAGAGGGCACTGTCACTCACTGGGCAGGACCAAACAGAACCTACTTGTGACCTCTGCTAAGTCACAGCACTGATGAGAAGACCCCAAACATGAACTACTTCATTACTGTGGCATCTCTGGATTGCACAGGATCCCAGGGGTGAAGCTTTTCAGGAACATCAGAGAATGACAGGATGGTTTGGGTTGGAAATAACCTTAAAGACCACCCTGTTCCACTCCCCTGCCAAAGGCAAGGACATCTCTCACCAGACCAGGTTGCTCCAAGCCCTGTCCAACCTGGCCTTGGACACTTCCAGGGATAGGGCAGCCACAGCTCCTCTGGGCACCCTGTGCCAAGGCCTCATCACCCTCCCAGGGGAGCATTTCTCCCTAATATCCAACCTAAGCCTACTCTCTGTCAGTGTGAAGCTATTACCCTGTGTCCTGCCACTGCCTGCTCTTGTAGAAGGTCTCTCTGCCTGCTTAGTTGCTGATGATCACTACGGAATCATTCAGGTTGGAAAAGTCCTCTGAGATCTTGGAGTCCAACCTGTGACCCAACACCACCCAGCCAACCAGACCATGGCACCGAGGGCCACGTTTGTCTTCCCTTAAACACCTCCAGGGATGGTGTATACAGGCAGCCCACTCCAATGTCTGAACACCCTTCCTGTGAAGAAATTCTTCCTTTTGTCCAACCTAAAACCTACCCTGGCACACCCTGAGCCTGTGTCCCTTCGCTCTATTGCTGCTTATCTGGGAGGATAAGCCGACTCCCAGCTTTCTAGCATAAAAGCTCCTATTTTTCTGCTTACATATTAATTCTGCGTTGAACCCAAATTCCGACTCTTATCACACTCCTTTAACCCCTCCGATTCCACGTCCGCACAGCACCACCGCCTGTCGCTGCAAACCCCTGGGCAGACCGTGCTGCCATCACCGCGCCGCTCCCAGCCCGGCTGAGCCCCCCTGGATCCCCGCCCCGCTCACACTGGTTGTGCGTGGTGTGGTTCTTGGACTTGGCCATGGTCGCACCTGCGGGAGAAACACACACGGCTCAGCCGGGCCGGGCTGGCGAGGGGCGCCCGGCTCCCGCACAGCGCCCGGCCAGCCCCGAGCCCCGGCTACCGGCCCGCTCCCACTGCCCCGGCCCGGGATGGTGCCGAATGGTGCCGGATGGTGCCGGATGGTGCCGGATGGGCCCGGATGGTGTCGGGGCCGCTCTCACCTCAGCCGCTGCCGCCGCCGCCGGACCGGAAGAGAGGGAACACCGCGGGGGCTGCCGGGAATAGGGGCCGGGCCGGAACCCCGCTCCTGTAGTTCCGCCCGGCTGCTTCCCCGTTGCCTTCCCGCTCCGCCGCTCTTTGCCCGCACCGCGCCGGCTCCCGCTGCCGCCGCTCCCGCTCCGTGAGGGCCCTGAGGCCGCCGCCGCCCCCGCCCCGGGAAGGCCCCGCCGCGGCAGGGCCCGCAACACCCAGCGACGTGGCGGACCCGGTCCCATGCGACGCGGTTCCCCCAGCAACACGGATCCCACCAACACGGTCCCCCCATTAACGTGCCCCCCGAGCATGGCCTGTGCCGGCCGGGGCGAGGGAGCCGAGGCCGCCCAGCGCTGGGCCCTGCCCGGCCACCCAGGAGCCTGAAGCCCCACCAGCATCCGGGCGCGGGATCTGCGCGTTGCCCGCTCGGGCCGTGCAGTCACACACAGGCAGTGCTCCTCAGGGCGAGCTCATGCCATGCCCTTCATCTTTAGTTGTATGAGGCACCAGAGGCTCGAACAGCTCTATTTGCTTTCAGACAGTTGGCAGCTGCGGCTGTGCCACCTCAGTGACCCCCAGAGGCGCCCCTTCCCCTCATACCCAGCAAGGGAGTTTGTGCCGTGTGCTGGTCGTGCTGTGAGGTTTAAGTTTCACTCCTGCAAAAGATCGGGACAGAGGATTAGGTATTTCAGGATGTACTGAAATGATGACTGTGATGGGAAAGTTTCCCCGTGGAAAGAGTGGACATTACAATGGTGTGCCCAGCATGGTGATGGAGCCACCGTCCCTGGAGGTTTTCAAGGGAGGGCAGGATTTGTGGTCATGGCTTGAGGCCTCTCCCATGGGGAAGAGTCATGGGCATTTGGAGAACGAAAGGCCAAAGTTGCCCAAGCCCCTTGGACTGTATCTGTTGACCAATTGCAGCATTTCTGGCTGAGGCTTCTGTGATTTCAAATGGGAACCTCTGAAAAACAAGCAGAAAAAGCCCAGACTCTTCTGCTTTGTGGGGACGCACTGCCATCTTTTTATGGCATTGCCTTTATTTTACAATGAGAGGCACAAGTGAATTGCTTAAAATAGCCCAGAGACCAAAAGCTCCATGACCAGTACAGAGTGTGAATGGGACATTCAGTAAGCTGATTGCTTACTCTGTCTCAAGTTCAGATACCTATAAACAAGCTCTTCCTATTATAAAAACAGGGAAAAATAGATTATCCATGGTAGTTGGGTAACACTAATGAGAGTGAAATGAAAACAGGAAGGAAAAAGAAAGCTAATGCAATTTAATTTCAGTATTTCTCTTATTTTGAGCAAGACCTAAGATGCAAAATGTATTTGGCTCCATTTCCCAGCCCCACCCCCATTCTGGGCAGCTGTTGTGTAAAAATAGATGAAAATAGCAATATTCTTTTACTTGCATTTTGCACCTGGAATATGAGGGTCTGCTCAAAATCCTCCTTGATAGGCAAACATCTGACTTTTTAAACTTTGTTTTTCTAAAATTCCTTCCACTGTAGTGAGCTGCAGCCTTCAAATATTTGTACATCACTGTGGCCAGCTAATTGCAGTCAACAGCAGAGAGAAACCCTGACTTTCCTGATAACACAAAGAGCCAAGCTCAGTGGAAGACAGAACTGAGTCCCAGAGGTGAGTTTGCCTCCATTGCCCTGCAAAAGGCAGAAAGGCTGCCAGCCCCCTTAGCATGGCCATTAGATTATGAAAACTCTTGATCTTTTTAAGTGATTTCTGAGCCTTCCTCCATAGGAAGAAGCAGAAGGGTTTACATTAGGATTCTGTCTACCTTTTCCAAGTTTTTTCAGGGTCCTGCAGAAATTGTTGCTGTTGGAGCTCCCTGGGAGTCTTTCCCAGCTGCTGTAGGCCCCCTCAAATAAGCAGTCAGACAGGTGGGGATTGGAGAAACTGTGCTTAATGCCCAGGTGATTACAAGATCCACAAGCCAAATTATTGAAATAAAACCGTGGAAGAACATTCAGTTCATGGGGCTGAGTGTGACATATTCAGGGTAATTTATAAATCACTGCAAACCAATGGAGAGTACAAGGTAAAAAGGATGACCCAAGGCAGGATCAGGGCCGGTGTACACTGCTGGGTGATCAAGCCCCCTCGAATTTCCCCCATGCTCCAATGAACTGCTGTGTCTCTAATTATGGTATTTCTGGGAATGTTTGGTCAGTTCAAAACCTTTAGTCATGCTTCTAGTGATTACAGACCTAATTAGTGCTTGTTAGCCCAAGTGTCCTCTATTAAAGGAGCTCTGCTCATTAAATAGGATGGTAGTTACTCCAGCTGCAAAACAATTATGAAAAAATCATAACATAAAAATCTCACAGTGCCTTTGACAACTGTATCTCAGTCACTGTCCTTGCATCATGCACACTTTTGCTGATTTATCTCAGTTGGGTTTGTCGTGGTTTTCATGGTGACACCACATTTCAGCAGCCTTCCCTGACTTGCTTTCTCCCTCCCTGTGTGAGGTGGCTCTGACTTGGGGTAAAGAATTGCTGGGGCTGCCCCCATCCAGTAATGCCAGGGACTGTCCATTGTCCAGCATGGTGCCAGTGCCAGAGCTGAGCCAGGCTGAATTCTACAAGGGCTTGAACAGAGCCTGGGTCTGGCCATTTCCCAAAACATGAAGGAATTTCCTCCCCAGTTCCCCAGGAAGAAGGCAAGGAAAGGCCATGTTCATGTAGGATGCTGGACACTGACAACACAGCTCCCCAGTGCCCTGGACAAAAAGCAGTGATAGCACTTTCAGGGCTTGGCCAGGAGTGCAGCTGACTTTGCTTGGCACAGACTGTGGGGCACCCCTACAAACTGCTCCCTCCTGGGGAGGTTATCAAGCAGTGCAGGGAAGCTTTTGGCTATCCCTGATGGTTCACACAGAAGATTCCCGCCCTGGGCTGTTCCCAGGGCAGCTCAGGCACTTCACCAATCCCCACCCACTCACTCTGCAGACACCACCGAAGTGCAGCTGCACCGTGCAGGGCTGTGCCTTGTCAGAGAGAGCACCCTGTGGGATATGGCCACCTTCATCACCCTCCTTCACTCCACGAGCACAGCCAGGACTGGGCTGTCTGGCAGGTCCCCAAGAGGTCCCTGCCCTGGCAGGTGCCAGTGGCTCTGGAGCGATTTTAGGGCTGTTCCCCGCCCGGGAGCAAACAGAGCTTGGCTGTGCTGTAAAGCCGAGCGATGCTGGAGGGCAGAGAGGGCGATGGACAGACCCCGGGGCCTCCAGAGAAGCCGGGAACAACGGGATAATGGAGGCACTAGAGGGAGCCTGAGCATAACAGATCCCGCTCTGGCTCAGAGTGGGAGAATGAGTCCCACTCACGGAGAAGGGGCATCACCAGTGAGTAACAGCAACTTTCACACAGGAGTTTCCCCCTTGACCTGGCATCCTACCTGAGTGTGCCTTTTATTTTCCTGACAGCTGTTATAATTTCCTTGAAGGCATAAATAAATCGTTTCATTGATGGAAAGTGCCAGTCTGCCAGTGGAGAGACAGCTGGCTCTGAGCACTTGGGATAGGAGGTGAGAAAAATCCCTGGCAACTGGTGGCAATTGTCAGAAGGGAGGGTTCAGGAGAAAAGGAATTCTTGCAAGGCAATGGACAGCAGAATTGCTAATCCACAGCTGCAGATATCCCTGTGGGAAGGGGAGCTGTCACAGCACAGCCTTGCAAGTGCTCCTGGATTGATGGCAGAGACATGGGAACAGTAGCTGGGGTTTGTGTCCTCCACTGTTGCACTCCAGTTAGCACCAGTTAGGAGAGCTGAGGAACCAGGAGAGGCTGGAGACCTGCAATCTTTTATTTTATTTTTGGATGTGTCTGTTCTCCATACATCTGAAAAGTGCATCTTCTTTTACAATGTTTGCAAGGGGCCAGAATTTGCATTTAAAAGGGTACTCAGGCTCAGCTCAGTAGAAATCTGAGGAGATGAGTGAACAGGGACCAAAATCAAATCCTCCATCCCCCCTGACTGCTGTTGGAGGCTTTCATTCTCCCCTCAGATCAGCCCAGACCATCCATACATATTGCACAAGTGTGTTCCTGTAAGCAGCTTCCTACCATGAAGGCAGGAGGAAAAATCAGGCAGCAATGCAGCCCTGACCTTTCTCTCCAGGACTGCCACCTCCTCCCACTCTCCCTGGAGCTGGCACTACTAACAACTTGTTTCCTCTTGTTATTTTTCCACCTCCACTCCTTCCTCCAGAGGGGAGGCTGTGCTGGTGGCCCACATACCAGTGACTCACAGGCTGGGACCTGTGAGGAGCCAGCTAAGCCTGGCCAAACTTAGAAACATCTCATTTTCCATTGCCTACACCCTGGATGCTGCTTCTGGCTGGGCTCATCACTGGAGACCTTCTCCAGCTACCTATGGGGTTTGGGAGGACCAGCAGGAGTTGGGCTGAGATGGAGCAGCCCTTGTTGCAGATAAATTCTTGGTCAGTGTTTATCCAGCTTGCTTATAGCTGGAACCCACGAGATGTTCTGGACATCAAACAGGGTTTTTCATGCTTGGGAAACATGTAAATAAAGACATATCTAGAGGACTGCACAGTCGTTCCATTTCCCTGGAAGCACTTGAATGATTTGAGGGGAGCTTGGGGGTTTAAAAGCTGATTCTCCATCTGTGTCAATCAGCCCGGTCCATCTGGCTGGCTGCCCCAAAGCAACAGACGACAACTGCAATCCCATAACCGAGCCTGGGGCACGGGCAAGGCGGGGAACGGCGGCCCGCACAGGTGGAGGCGCTGCCGTGGTTGGAAGCTGGCAGCGGGGAATAGCTGGGTGATGAGCAGGCTGGCAGCACTGGAGCAGGCAGAGGGGCAGGCGCAGCTCCTGGGCAGCTGCACGGTGATGAGCAGGACGCTGCAGGGACAGCGAGCGGGGACGGCGCCAGCAAGGGAGCAGCCATGTGCGCGCAGCCCACGCGCCGTGCTTTAATGGGATTTTCCAGAACATTTTTTGCCCCAGTAACGGAAAAGGAAGCTCGCCTGCCGCTTCCGAAGGCTGGGGTGAACGTGTACAGGCGACGTGACACCTGCTGAGCCCGCACTTGCAGAGAGGCCGGCTGTTCCCGAGGCGGGAGCGGCCCCGCAGGCACAGCGCGCTCCGAGCAGCTGATCGCTGCGGGGAGGAGGCGCACGGAGGCGGCCGGGAGAAACGGAGAGGGCTGACCTAAATAGATGCTCAGCTAATTTATTCATTTCTCTGCTTTATTATTTAACACAACTTCGAAACAGCTCAGGACTTCTGGTTCCTCTCAGCTCTGTTGCTGACGTTGGGATTGGGGTTATTTTTTACCTGATTTTGCTAGCTGGCTCAGCACCCCTCTCTCCCAGCAGGCAGGCCAGGCACACTATGGGAAAGCTCCAAAACAACCACTTTCTAGCCCAGAGCACAGAAAGGACTTAAATTAAGTTATTTTGAGCTTTTGCTTTACCTCCTGCCTAAGAAGCTGTTCGAATTCTGGCCTGCTTTATGCATTGCTAATAGGGAGATTTATCTCCAACTTAGCTGGCTGAGGAGGGGATTGGTGGGTTCCTACAGCATGAGGCAGCCTTCAGCCTCCACCGACATCTTCCTCCAGGCAGGCTGCCAAAGGCAGCCCCAGGCTCTGCAGCACAGGGGCTTTCAAGGATAAACCTGCAGCCTGTCTTGCTTCCAGCCAGCCTCCTCTCCCCTCAAATCCTAGCAACCCCCTGAATCACTGTACAGCAGGAATTTATTACTAGAAGGACACAGAGCCACAGCTGCTGGGAGAGCTGTTCAGGTTGCAGTTCACCCCACGGGCTGCACGTGTCCTCTGCGAAGCCACGTCACGTTTTAGCACTGCTGAGCTTGAACAGCCACAAGCTGGGGGAAAAAAATCGATGCCTGTGCAGGTTGTCTGAACCCCTGCATCATTTCTGCGCAGGCACGAGGGACACGGGCAGAGCTGCTCCATGTGAAGCGACTGCTTCCCGGGATTCAAATCATGCAGCACCCAACTTGTGCCAAGCAGGGCCCTTTAATTTTTCATTGCAGTTCATCACTTGATGTATGAATTTAGGCCAGTGCTGTATACAGTTAGCCAGGCCCTCTGTTATGATTTTTAAACTGGATTATTCATCGACCTGCTTGATTCCTTACAGATTTCTAAGCAGTAAAATGAGCCCTAACGCTGTTTAGTTCGGCAGCAGAGGCATCTCAGCTCACCCGCCTTCACACTGCTGGAGAGTTTGGTGATCTTGCTGGGAGTGGGATAGTGCAAATTAGCAGAAATGAAGCAGTTAAGGAGGCTGCAAGTTAAAGTCTTCCAAACCAGCAGGCACTGAAGGAAAACAGTTGGGCGTGGGGCTGTGAAAGTAGGTGCTGCTTCCCTGGCACAGTCAGCTCCTTCTCCTGCCTTCACTGGTTAAACTGTGGCAGTCCCTGTCCTGGGCAGGGTCCTGTGCTGGCTACACACAGGGTGTGCAGCCTAGCCCGTGTCAGGCTTTGATCTGAAGGGCTTTGTGGTAGTTGTTTTTAATGTAAAGTGGTCTGAGAGCCTTGCAAGGCTAAAAAGAATGAACTTGGGAAGGACAGAGGCAGCCCAAGTGGTTTGAAGTTTCTCTTTCCCTCCCTATACCCTGGACTAGATGTTGGTGGATGATGCCCCAGATTGCCTAACGAGGGCAGAAGGGCCCTACATCCCACACCCTCTGGGGCCTGGGGCTTTGTTCCCTGGCACCTTAATTGCACAGGATTAGGATGGATTGCTGAGTGTCACCCTGGGATTTAGGATCCTTCATGTGGGCACAGCTTCTGCCCTGCAAGAGGGGAAAGTTCCCTTAATGAACAAGCTGGCTTGAGGTGAGGGCTCTGGTGTGGCTGCCAGCTTGCCTTTATCTGCATGGAGAGGATTATTGGGAAGCCATGTTGACAAATGCTGTGGCTAAAAAGGAAAATGAACTTTCTCACAAAGACGGTTTGTTTGTGCAAAGTGGAGAGAGAATAAAGAAGCTGCCAAAAAAGCTGACATTAAACCCGCTGCTTACCTGCAGCTCATCCAATACCATGACTGAAACCTCTCATTTGCAGCAACATAATCCAAGATGTTCTCTCTGCAAAGCAAAAAAAGTAGGTTATTGCTCAAGCAGAGCTGGGGAGGGATAAAGAGACAAGCAGGGCCTGATCCTGCCAGGTTCTGTGTGTTCTGTCCTCTGTGCAGGGTTAAAACCCTGGTTAGCAGCCTGATTTAGGGGGTTTTGGAAAGAACTTGCACTCAATCCCTTTCCAAAGCTTTAGGAAAGGGCTTCCCATGCTGCAGCGGCAGGGCTGGAGGCAGAGCACAGACTCCCAGCCTTGCCTTCAGCTCCTGCCCCTCCAAGCCAGGGACCTGGCGGCAAGAGACTCAAACCAGTAATCCTCAGCACTCCTGCAGCACATCTCAAAGAGTTTCGTTGGCAGAGAATTAATGGCCCTCCACAAAACTAGGGCTGCCCTTTCCCACCCCTCCCCACTTTCTTTTGGATGCATTACCTGCCCCAGCCACTGGGCCATCCCACCTTTCCCAGGATGCAGAGATGCTGCACACAGACTTTGCTCAGCAGCAGTAAAATCCTCCCCTCTGCAGCAGATCTTGTGCTATTTCTTCTCCTGCCTTGAGATGTGCAGAAATCCACTTGGCTGTGTCTGCTGATTGATTTTAGCCGCGGTTCTGTACCAGAATCTTTTCAGAAGGCCTTGCTAATTAAGAAATCCCGTCCCCATCGAAACCACTAGTGCAAACACCTGTTGGTGTGCTCCCTGCACTTTTTTGGGGCCCACTGCAGCTACCTTGTCTCTCTTGGAAGGCTGCTTCTTATCCTGAGTGACAGAAACAGAAGGTTTCACAAATGCTGTCCTTGGATATTAAAGATATAAATTATTGAGCTGCCCTTCCACAAAATCAGTGCTGAGATATGACTGACACCATCCGTCTTACATAATTCAAATGAAAACCTAATTGCACCACAGCTTCAGGAGAAGGGACTGGGACTGGCAAACAGGTTTGGTGCAGAGTTCCCAGTTCCCACCAAGGAACTGGGTGGTGCAGGCCACCACAGGGGCTGTGCCTGGGACACCTGGCTGCTTTAAATAGTGCTTGTGCCCAGCCTGTTCTGGAGAGGGTGCTCAGGAGCACTGACACCAGCTGCTTCCCTATGTCAAAACGGACCTTATTAGGAAAATAATATGTGCTGTGGCAACACTTCCACTAGCCCTGCTGCCATGCCACCCCCTGACAGCCAAGTACCAGAATAAGTGAGCTGCTCCACACAGGAGTGATGCACTGGGACAAAGGACTGACAATGAAGGAGCAGCACAGCCCTCCCCTCTCGTATCAGCCTCATCTCACTTGTGTTAGGGATGGCCTGATTTATGATTTGCCTTCCATTAGAACACATTTCCTTCCACAGTAGTTTTACTCAGGCTTTTCAAACGCTTCATGAACCCAAATAAATCCTTAGGAAGTCTCTGGCAGGTGGACACCTTCAAATATTTGTGGCACTCAGCAAATCTGATACATCCAGAGGGGATGGGGAGGGCAGAGTGCTCAGCTAAGATCTGGGGGCAGGTGAACTTCAAGCATTTTTCACTAAAGCCCCAAAACTGTAGCCTCATTCAAATGTTTTAGCATAAGACATCAAGCCACGTTGACATGTAGTCAGGAAGAGGATGCAGGACAGACCTCAGGAGTCCTCACACTCTGCAGACACGTAGATCTCTCTTTTCTCCCCTAGTCTGCATCATCATGCTGCCACCCCTTCAATTGCTGCAAAATCCTGAAAAATTAACAGCGAAAGATTTTTCTTGCCTACTCTGGCCACCTGAAACAACCTTCTGTTGGGATGGAAGCACTGAAGTGTTTCTTAAAACAGCTCTTCCTCCTGTCATTAAATATTTAAGAGAGCAGCACCGGGGGAAACCATAAGCTTTTATGGAGGCAGGATGGCACAGTGCTGGGAACCACGCGGAGCCCGATTTAAATAGTAATGAGATGGCAGCACAGCTCGGTTTTATCCTCCCGTTTCTTCCCCTCGCTGCCGCCCTCCCCGCAGCATCCCCGGCATCGCATCCCCGGCGTTCCATCGCCGGCGTCGCATCCCCGCCTGCGGGTGCGTGGGGGGGGCTGGCTGGGATGAGATCGTGCTGTGCCAGGCCGTCCCGGGTCATAGATCTGCTGAACGGAATCTTAATGACCTGGAAACCAAGTGTCTGTCAGGATGGGAACACAGCGGTGTCCGAGCACCGGCCGTGTGGGGTAGGAGCAGCCGTGGCTGCCGAGGGTCGTCTCTGCCAGTTCCTTTGCCTCCCCACCATCACTTTCCCTGCTCTGCCTTCTTTTGGGGGAGTGGAGGGCGGCACAGGGAGAGTGTCTCCGCACTCTGCAGTTGCTGTAGCAACTGCGGTGCCTCTGGCGGCAGAGCACATGTTTCTCGCAGCCAGCCCGAGTGTGAGCTGCTGAACTGAAAGCAGATTGATTTTTTTTCCCCTGCTAGAGAAAAAGCCCTCTCCCCCCCCCGCCCTCCACGTCCCCAGCAGCCAGATCCCAGGAGAGCTAAAGACAGCACCTGGGCACCAGCCCAGTGCCGACCCGCAGGGATGCTGCCGCGCCTGGCTGCTCCTGGGAAATCTTCTGCACATGAGTCAAAGCCTCAGCACCTTCTTGAAACCCTTCTCTGATCCCCCTCGGCTCCTTGGCAAGGACAAGCTGCCTTTCCCTAATCCAGGCTCCAAGGCAGGGTGGGTTGCTGCAGCCATCCAGGCTCATCCCTGGGGCAACTCAGACCTGAATTCATTTCCACATGAAACAGAGCATCTGCTTTGGTGGGGAGGGACCAGTCGTGATCAAAACATTCTCAGAAGAGGAGGATCAGCATAAGCTTTGCTAAGTTACTTCCCAGCGTAATGGTTTTTGAATAACAGAGCCTTTATCACAGGTTGGATTTATTTGGTGCCCATTTCCCACCACCTGACAAGCCTTTGCCTCCTAAATCCTGTTACTCCCCCATTTCTATCACCTTTGCACATCACAAGCCCTGACCTGCTCTCTCTTCATTTTCTCTCTGAGAAACCAGAGGATCAGAGTTCCTTGAGCCAGCTCTCAGGATGTGCTGGTGCCTCCTCTCTGATTCTCAGCCCCTTGGCCATTGCACTGGTGTTTGATCCTGAGGCACATTGCTCTGGTGTCCCACCACTGTGTCAGGACCATCCTTTGGCCACTGCAGGAATCCATTCAGAGCCCATTAGCCTGCTTTGGGTTCTGTATACGTGACATTTCTTTTTTCTTCATCATTGACTTTATATGTGTCTCAAATAAAGCGTATCTTGCAGGACAACACATGCAGCAGTTCCCATGAGCAGGGAGCTACGCAGGAGGACAAGGCCATCAAAGTTTACTGCTAAGGGTTCAGTGTTGCTCATCCCCCATGGCCCTGGCCTGCATCTCCTTTGGTTTCATTTGCAGAGTTCAGCCCTGGCCTTGCACAGATGCAGAGACCTGCCCTGATTTTCCAGAATGCCGTGAGCTCTGATCCAGCCTTTTCACCACCTGTCTTTGGGATGGCTGCCAGGGAGGGCAGGAATTGCAAGGAGGGCTGTTCTTCATGAGAGGGGGAAGCAAAAAGGGAGTGAGTTAAGTTTCCCATGTTCAGAGTCCACCCTCTAAGCATTTCCTGGTGGGAACCACATCTTCCTTCTGTAGATGATTACCTGCACCACAAGATAAGAGATGAGCAATGCTCACGCAGGGGCTGTAGTAACCCAAAATAGATTTTTTCCACTGTAATCATTACTTAAGGTGCCATTTCCTAGCCAGTGTTTTTGGGGCTGCAGCTGGAGCTTAATGTTCCCTGGGAAGTTTTCTTGGAGAACAGGTTGGCCAGTTGGGGAATGTTTCACTACTATTTTCAGCCTGGGACGTTTTCCTTTTTTTTCTTTTTTTTTTTCTAAGTCCAACAAAAAAACCTGTCAACAAGTCACAAAAGAGTGATCTCAGTCTAAAATACGAGCCCTGGCACGAGAGGGCATTTGACTCAGAAGCCACTTCCCATCTTTGGAGACTTGAAGTATGTTCCACTTCGTCATCCTGAAGGTCTTTAGGCACTTATAAAAACAGAGTTTATTTATCCACAGTCAGAACAGCCTATCTATTATCTTGAAGGCTGAATTCAGAAAGTTTCTTCAGAAATTTATTGGTTTCATTCCTACCAGTCTGAACAGAAGTTTTCCACAAAGTCTGTCAAAATACAAATGTCTCAGTTCCAATTTCCCTCGGTCTTTAGCAAGACATCACATTAATTGTGTTAAAAAGCACTTTTATTAGTTACTGAGAAAGCAGGAGTCTGGCAGCTCTTCTTGACCATGAGCTATTCACTTTTGTGAAGTCTCCTTTAACAGTGCTTTGATCCAAAGCAGTGGTTTTCTCCACCAGCAATTTCAGCAGTGCCTTGAGCCAAAGGGACCAGCTCCAGGCAACGATTATTGGCTGCAGGTTTGAAGGGCTCCTACTGCTGCCTGGACAAAGCCTTTCTGCTCCTCTCAAGGCTTCTCACATCCCCATTGTCAGAACAAATGGAGTGGGGGAGGCACATGGTCAGCCTGAGGCTGGGGAGATCCAGGAGCACAGGCAGAAATGCAGAAATGCTGAATGGGTGAGTTTCAGCCCCACCTGGGCTCAGTGAGCATCAAACAGCTCCGAGGGGTTTTGCTTGAGCCTAATTGTGCATAAGGCAGTTCCAGCCACAACAGCCCAGCCTGGTGACAACGTGGCATCTACTTCACCAGGGAAAGGTGGCAATGAAAAAAACCAGCAATTCCCAGTCCTCCAAGGGAAATGATATTCCCCTCTGATCTCCATGGGATGGTCTGGGATTGCTCCTGCCAACGTTCAGTCATTCTGGAGCTGTGTGAGCAGCCAGAAACCCAAACTTCCCACCTGCTGCCTTGCATCAGCCCTCCTGACTGCCCTGAGCCAACACCAGGGCATGAGAGTAGGATGGGCACTCAGCACACTCAGCTGCAGGATCCATGCAATTCCCTGGGATACAAGCACCACGGTGGGTACAGCTGGGTCATTAGCATTCAAGGAAAAACTCAGCTCTGCTATATATTTGCTATTGACTGTCCCATTCTAAACAAGGTGACAGACAGTAAGTAGCATCATGTGACACAAATTGAGGCTGGACTTTACCTCATGGCACTTTTTTGAGCACCTCCAGTGCCACTCCAAACTGAATCCCTGCTTACACTTCAGCTCTGAAAACACTTCAAGGAGTTCCAACACAAACACATTCAATCCCTGCGTGGAAGAAGGCAGTGCTCTGATAATTGAGACATTAATGCTGAAATTAATAATTTCATTTATGCTGAGCAGGATTCCCTTGGCTGTCATGGCTTGGCTGCTGGGAGCTTATGAAAAGAAAATAAATAAATTGGGACTTGGTTGAAATAGCCAACAGATTGAAACCTGGAGATTTCTGGAAGCAGCTGTGCTGGAAAGGAGCACATGTAAAGGGTTGGAGGATCTCTCCTATGGTTGTGTAAATACCTCAGCACTAACATTTCAAGTTGCAAATGGCAGGGCTGGCAGAATTGCACCAATCTGACTGCATCAAGATTCCATAAACACTCTCACACTATCATCTTCCAGCCAGGAATGTGCAGATGGCCCCTGCAGAAGGATGGCCAGGACAGGCACAGGTGAGAGCCCAAGATCTGTTGGGAGCAGAGAAGTCCCTGCAGAAATAGTTTGTTGGCTGCTCAGGTATCTGTGGATGATCCTTTGGTCTTCAGAAACCCAGAGAGGGGAGATTTCAGACAGGAGGAAAAGCTGTGCCACCCAAAAAGTGCAGCCTAGCTCTTATCACAACTCTCTGTGATCCACCATTGGTTTAACACAAATTCACTGGGGAAAATAAATGCTCTTAAATTTGAGGGTGGGTAACTGATACAGAAATCTTACAGCCTCTGCCCCTGTAGAGCAGCTGAAGACATTTTGATCAGAAAAATGCCTTCTCAGCCTCCCTTGCTGTCCCTGGAGGGTCTGGTGGTCTCTTACCTGCAAGAGTGCTAAGGATGCAACATCAGGAAAGGCCTTCATTCTGCACAGACTTTTAATCTTTTCCTTTTATTTTAGTACTCCACCCAAAATTTTAGACCACAGATTTGGCAATTAAGGGCTGAGGAAGGTCTGGTCACAGCTTGCATGGAACTTGGCTCCTGCACCAGAGACCAAGCACCAGTGCAAACGTGCTGGAGGGACCTCATTGCCTATAATTTAGCCTAGCTTTTCTTTCAAGCCCTGGCCCAGTCATGGTCTCTGGAGGACAGATTGTTCAATTCATTGACTGTCTGGACCTGATGCTCTCACATATGCTGGTTTTACACCTGTGTGATCCAATGACCAGCCCTGACTTCTCCTGGCTCGATGGGGAGGAGAATCTGGTGTTTCCATTCTTTAGCCCATGGACACAGCCCCATGCAGCCTGACAAACAGCCCTGTCTCACGCCCTTTGCACAGCAGGGGAGAGCCTCAATTACACGGCGGTGGCCACGCATGGGCCACCAGCTCCACTGTTTACAGGAAGCACCAGCACAGAGCATGGAATTAGAAAAACCACAAGGAAGTGAGGGATTATTTACTGGAGATTAAAGGACATGGAAAAACCACAGGACAAATCAGTGGGGCCTAAGCAATGGCAGCTGCTATTTCAAGTCTTCCAGCTGCTGGCATTCATACTGGTCATGCTGTGATGGGACAACAGGGGAGGAATTAAGGACAGGAGGCTGCTCTGCTTTTGGACCAGTAAAACACACCAAAGAATAGGCCTCAAACCTGCTGAAAGGATGGGAGAGATTCCTTGCTCCTTCCTCAACCGTTCCTGTGTCTTCTTCCTCCCCAGGTGTGATTCCTACTTGTGGACTGCCCCTCCAGGCCAAACAGCTCTGGCCAGACCTGCCTGTCAGCAAAGCAACTGGGATGTGCCCATGGCTTAAGCCCATATGAGTCAAGATAAAGCATTTCCTCAAACCTGGAAAGTCCAGCTGTCTCTGGGTTCATCTAATTTTTGGTGAGATCTGCTTTTCAGCTATGTCTGGCCACCAGAATTTCAGTGTTGCTGATGAGCTCTGACATTTGGACTTTTATGGTCCATGTCAGTGTGTGGCCACCTCTTCCTGCAGCTGTAGATGCATAACTGCTGTCCCTGGGGCACTCCAGGATGGCCACATACTCAATCACATTTTCCCTGAAAATCCTGCAAGATTTTCCCAATGTTTGGCTATACTTCCTGAAGTATTTTGCTCCTGGCAGGTAAAGCTGTTTGCAGTGCTACTGTCCTTGTCCCACAGCCATGCTGGCAGTATTGCCATCACTAGTCTCCTGTCATTGGCAGGGAGCTTTGGGATAGCATCCAATCTCCTCCACCAAGCCCTCTCTCAGGGAGTCAGGTGAATCTTTGGCTGCCTCTCTTTCCGAAGACACAGATCTCACTTTATCATCTCCCCCCGCAGCGTCTGCTGTACCTCAATGCCACACAACAACAGGACACCACTACGTGCTGAGTGCCAACATCCCCCATCCATCCCCACGCTGGAACAGTCTGAGCTTCCACCACCACCAAGGCAGCATCTCCAGCAGCCCTGGGGTCCCTTGTGCTCAGTGTGGGGCAGTGATTCAGTTCTGACTCAGTGGGAAGGTGGCCACTGCTCCCTGCACTGTCTGTGGTGGAAATTACAGAGCGACAGGGAGGGAGGGAGGGAGGCTCCCCTTAGTAAGGAGGAATCCACAAAAGGCTCTCACTGACATTTCCCTCCCTCTGTGTCCATGTGGCTGAGGGAACACAAATGGCATTACCCTCATGTTTGACCAGTGCTTGGCTGCTGGTGCCATGCCATGGTGCCACCTCAAAAGCTAAGAGAAGCTCCATAGATTTTTCTTACAGCAAATAGAGAGAAAGGAAAGCATGAATGAGCTGATTTTACAACCTCAGAGGAGTACCCAGCCATTGTTACATTGATACAGGCTGCAAAAACTGATGGTCAAGAAAATAAAACCTTATTCTTTCCTGTAGGTGTTGACTGAAAAATAAAACCCATCCAAGGGCCAGCAGCAGCATTTCCATCAGCTACGTGGCTGATCCACAACTCAGTGACTTCCAGAGCAGGACCTGACCTGTTGCACATAACAAAAGGAAATTGAAGAACTGGGTTTGCATAATTTTTGAGGGCTCTTGAGGCACACTGTGCACTGATCCTGCCTTACCCCACACAGGTGCTCTCAGCACCATGTCCCATCCTGGGCTTGCAGCAGTTGGAGGGAAGGCAATGCCATCTCTCAGTGAACATTAGCATAGAAACTCTCCAGAATATTTCCTTCTCCCTGTTCTCTGCATAAAGAAAGCCTTTCCCACAAGGTCAAGCAGTGCCCAGTCCCAGGTGAGGCTCAGGCACCTGCAATGGGTATCTCAGAGCTGCTGGGACAGCGAGGGTGACAACCTCTGCCTCAGAGAACCAGCACTGCCAATAAATTGGTTCAATGGCAATTCGTTCTCTCTGAGATGAGGACTAAGAGCCAGGGCATGCAGAGAAAATAGCCATGCCACAGATGCTCAATTAATTAACTCAATTAATTTTTAGCAGGGCCTCTTGGGTCATTCATTGTAGCTGTCTGTGCTGGGAGAGCTGGGCGCCGTCGCCTGCTGCAGCCTTGTCTGAAGCAGTAACGTGGCTCTGGAGATGTATTCCTCTCCACTCACTGTATAACTTGTTCCTGCCACCAATCCACATAATTTTCCCTTATTATTGAAGTGGTAAAATCAGCCTCAGGAGCTCAGAGTCCGGGAACAGGGATTCACAGTTTGGAGTCTGAGGCTGTCTTGTGCAGTTCAGTGACATATAAAGGGAAATAAAAAAAAAATTGCATTAATAATTCCAATTCTCTCCTCAACAATTTTACCTAAACAAACTTCCCATCCAAACCAGTGCTTTTTAAAAGACTGGTTTAGAAGGCAGGACGTGCTAGTAAATACACTCCTTCCCTGTCACAGCTGCAATTCCACTTTCAAACACATCTGACTTCAGAGACTGGCTTGGATTTTTGTGGCTCATATTTTTCCTCCTTTATTCAGCATTCAAAATGGCTGCAAGAAGGAGTTAAACGAGAGCCCAGTGATGCCAAGGCATTGCTCCCCTCCATCCTGTGTTCCAGGGTTCCCGGGAGCAGGGCAGAGGTGGCTGGGATTGTGTTTGGGATTGTTTCCTCCATATCCTCGCGTCCTGGTGGGTGTGCCAGGTTAGGCAACAGTGACTTTCTTTTGAGGTCTATAAAATCAGGAGAGCAGCTCCCTCACTGACACCAACAGAGAGGAAAATGGGTCCCAGGCAATTTTATCAGCTCTGGCTCCAACCCACGGCCTGTTGGAGAAGCAATGCCCCACGGAGAGGGTGGGATCTCATCCTCTGCAGCTGCACACCCGCTCGTGGCTGGGCAGTGCCCTGCCCAGCAAAACCACCAGCAGCCTCTTCAGGGGATGAATGACCCAACAAATTACAGGGAGGGACAAAAACGGGAATCCTCTTTAACTTTTTTTTAATTTTTAAATTTTTTTTTGTTTTTCTTGTGGACTTAAGAAATGGCCAGAGTTTTTCAGGTGTGTTGCACTGCCCGGCAAGAGCCTCTTCCCGTGCGGGTCCATCCTTCAGCGCCCTGCAGAGGGCCGGGGCAGGGGATGCTGCCCCGATCCGGGATTCCGCGGATTCCCCTGCCCCGAGCAGCGGCTGCCGCGGGAGCCTCATTGTGCGGAGGCACAGGCAGGGGACTGGCTTGGGGACTGCAAGGCTGCTCAGTCACAGCTCAAACGGCTTAATAGGAACTGGATCCAACTGCTCCAGCCTGGTGGGTTTTGATTTAAACTGCAGTTATAAGGTGTGATTAGAGGCAGGGGACGCTGTGCCAAGAGCTAAGATGTGAAGCAAAAAACATATATTAAGAAAAAAATGTCCTTTATCCTCCCCCTAAACCTATATGTGTTTTTCCATCATTAACCCCTTGTCTGCCACTGCCAGATACCAAAGGAAATCCTGGGCTGTCTGAGAACACCTTTGGCTCTGCTGCTTAAATCTATAGAGGTCTGTCAGAACTGCAGAGGAATTTTACCACTGAAGTTCTGCCATTTATGGGTTTGCTATTAATAATAACCACAGCAGAGCTTCAGAGGGACCAACTGAGTCTTTCCTGCCACTGTGCCTGAAAGCCAAGGAAGTTTGTGCTCTCCCTGCATCCCTCACACTGCCCAGACAGGGATGGAGCAGGGGCTGTGTTTGGCTGCCTTCTTTTTAGGTTACTCCTGTACAGTGTAGAAGGGGGCAGTGCTTTTCTGGACAGTCTTTTAACTGTATGGAAACAGTTAAATCAGGTCTTTTTTTTCCGTCTCCAACTAGTTGCCCAAAACCTCAAGAGTTAATTTGACAACTGGAGACCTTTGGAGACGTTTACACGGTTCAAATCTTCAGCCCATAAGGATAAAATCATAATTCAATAAAATTGCTGGTTCTTTATCTTCGTGTGGCATCATCACACAGTTAATTTCAAGCTTTCCAGTAAGCTGTACTGTATCTTTTAACCTAAGAGCTCTTTTGTATGACACTGAAATAGGTCCCAGTCTATATACATCTGCTGCCAATACAAATGTATGGTTCAGCAACAGTAAAGAGGATATAAAAGACTCCCACGTTACAAATGTAGGAGGCAGAGGATATTTTAGCATGGCAGTGGTTACACTTTTGGCAGCTTTGCTATATGAAACTTTGTTTTCAGAGCCTTAAAATATTCCCTGTGCAGTGCAGACTGACATATTTGCTTTCAGCAGAGCTGTCTCAGGGGCCAGGGCTGGTGAACGGAGCTCAAGGATGTGGGGGAATGCAAAGAAGATGGAATTAATATCAACCTATGTTTAAACAGGGTATTTCCTCACAGAATGCAAATATTTACAAATGCCATCAGATCCTGATAGGATTATTTCCATGAATACAGATGGGCACTCAGGAGGTACCTGCAGGCAGTGTGCCCAGCCCTGGGGCTGCTTCAGGAGCCGGGGGCAAGGCAAAGAAGCTGAGTGGGCAGGCCAGGAGCCAAAAATATGAGGGCAAAAAAATGTAAGACAACAACCTTATGTAGGAAAAGTCTATGGAGACTTTCACTATCTCCCATCTGCTGGAGATCTCAAGTTCCCTGCCAAGATGCCACTGCTGGGTGCTGGTCTGGACCTGAGGTGTTACTGCCTTGAAGCACAGGCAGCCCATCCACAGCTGGCAGGTGGATGTTGGCTTCCAAGTGTCTCCCAAGTCATCCTGGAATCTCATGACCCACTAAGGCACTGTGTTACCTGGAGAAAATCAGCCGTGCCTTGGTGCCCTCTGGAATGGTCAGAGTAGCTGTGAAACCTTGATCCAGGCAGTTTTTCCAGCGAAAAAGGGGAACTTGTCTCACATGGCTGATGGGGAAAGGAGGCAGCAGGGACAGCAGCAGAGCCACAGTCCTGCCTGCTCTCTGCCCCCTCAGGAGGCAAGGCAGAGCTGTCCTCCAGACCCCTCCAGACCCCTAGGGCCACACACCACATCCCTTGGCTCTGGGAACTCAGACCAATAAGGCTGAATGCCAGGAAGATTGTTTTGAAACCTCAGGACAGATTTCCAGATCCTTAGAGACTACTGAACCAGAGGCAGAGCAGAGGGGCAGGAGGGAGGTGGTGTTCTACTGTGTCCTGACTCCCAAATAACATTTCCCAGGGTCCAGCCTGTGGCAGGGAAGGACTTAAATATTTGTGTCCATTCTGATCAGTTTGAACCATCAACCTCTTGCAGAAGGGATATCTGAGAACTCAGATGGGCCAGGATTGAATAGCAAAGCAAGTGTGAAACCATGCTCTGCTCAAGAATATACTGGAAAATGGGCAAATATTGAGCTGGCCCAGGGTGTGAGCTGAGCATCAAGCCCAAGAGAGTGCTGGTAAGAGGGTCCAGCAGGACTGCTCTGTGTCATGTGCAGGCCAACCCCAAGAGATTTCTGAGCTGAAAAGTGGAGTAAATAACTAAACAATGTAATTTTGAAATGTTCTCTGCAAACATAGAACTCTAGAAATTCAACCCTGTTTGTTAGAGTTTCTAAGCCACTTCTTATCATCAAGCCTCCTTAGAAAAGCTCATTGCTGCTTGTGCTGAACCTGGATGGGGTCTTGGCACAGAGGGTTTGGAGACCATGTGATGGCATTATAGTTTCATGCTAATCTGTCCTCATGTGTGCTATTAAAAATAAATAAAAACCATGGCTTCCTAATCCACAGGTTACTAACTGTGGGAAAAACACATTTGTCACTGCCTTAACAAGGGCTTAAAAGTGTCACACTTTTGTGTTTATTTATTACAAAGTGAATGTATAAACACATTGTTACTAACCTGAGTATCTGCTTCGCAAAACCCACGCAGCTGCCCCTGCAGGACCAAACCCTCACATCTTCAGCAGAAATCCTGTTCCCAGCCCTGCTGCAGCTGTGGGGGGCTGCACGAGGGGTGACCCGGCCCCTTTGTGCATGGACAGCTCGGGGGATTTGGCAGTGCCTCACCAATAAATGTTCTTGCCCCTGGCAAGTTTGTTGGGATTCCTAGGAAGGAAAAGAGAAAGAAATAAGTTGTTTTGATAGTAGATCAAGGGAATGAAAATAACCAGGTACTTTTGCAACCTGCAGGCTGAGCCCTCTGCCATGCATCCAGGTGTTCCTGCCTGGGGTGAAACTCCCCCCAGTTCAAAGAGGCAGCACGACAGCACTGAGGCTCTGATCTGCACAGATGCATGAGGCCCAGGACAAGGTCTTGATTGCAGACTTCAGAGAAGCATTTTCATTTCATTTCACCTCCCTAAACAGCCAGGTGAGGCAATTCTTAAGGGGAAATTCTGCCCAGACCAAGGAACAGTTTCCTCCTCTTGTCTTTGCCATCCAGGATGAGGAAATAAATGACCTCCTGGATAAGCAAGGAGCCAGACAGCAAGTGTCTTCCTCCAGACTGCAAGTCCTCCTGCAGGGACACCCTGCACAGAGCAATAGGGTGCCCCCACCCTTGGAGGGAGGGTGCATTGGCCAACATTTTGTCAACAAAGTAAACAAAGATGAATTAGCCCTAGAAAAAACTTTACCCGGTGTCTTCTCCACTGAACAAACTTTCCTTTGAATACTGAGAAGATGCCTGGGTTCAGCTTCTGCTGCTCCTTCTGTCCCAGCATACAGTGAGGCACCAGCCACCCACTCCTAATTAACTTGATGGGTAACTCAGCAGCACAAATCACCTCAAGTTACCTTGGCCACGGAACACAGCAGATCCTTCCACAATGAAACAGCATGGCAGGAATTATCCCAACCCATAATTGCTCTGAGCAGACAATAAACCAGCTTGTGCTGGTGGAAGTAGCCACTTGGAGGTAATAACTCAGTGAGTAACAATAATGGCAGCAGATACTTGATAAAAAGCAGGGAACAAAAGAGAAAGCTTTCTCCATTATACAGAGAGCGGATGTTTTCTGTTTGCTTCCTTCATTTCAGAAATGCACTTGGCTGTTTGGAGAGCGATGGAGCACAGCTCACCCGCGCTCACAGCAAGAGGGGTTGGGGCTGGGGGAGGAAAGGGTCGTTCTTCACTGCTGAGATCATGAATAGGAAAATTGGTTTTCTTCTTTTAATCTTTCTTGGATTTCTACCCAGCTGGTATCCAGGCATTTTCTTTTCTTCAAGAGAAATGTTTTCATATCAGTGGGGGAAAAATGCAAACCTGTTGTGAGGTGGTTAAAAAAGGGCACTGAGGTACAGATGTGCTTGTTCTCCCCATCCACATGCTGTGAGTGCTCAAGGCTGGGCAACAGAAGGATTGAGCCATGCTTATCTGAGGAAAATTCCAAAAACCAGGAGCTTGCCTGTGTCTGGTGCAGGTACTTCCTGTTCCTGCTCCTGCACGTGGCTGTGACCTCTTCTCGCCCAAGCTGCTCACACCAAGGGTCTGGCTGCTTGCCCTGTATCTGCTGGCCCACAGCTCTGCTGCCCTGGCCTAAGCCCAGAGCTCACGTGGGAGCTATTACCCACCTGCCTCTGATGAACTGGTCTCTGGGAGCAGGACATGGGGCAGAGAGAAAGAAAGAAGTCACCCCATGCTCCTCAAGTGCCACAAAGGGAGCGGCATGGTGGTGGCAGGTGGGCAGGGATGCAGCCCCAAGGATGTTTGTGCTTTTGGCTCTGGCCCTGCACCAAGTGCTTGGCACCAGCTCCCCAGTGATGCCCATTCCATGCTCAGCTCCCCCCTGCTTCCCCAGCCGTGCCACCTGCCCCCAAGCCACCCCCTGCCCCCAGGAGGGCTGCCACGGGCACGGGTGTTGGTGCCTCAATGGCTCCCACAGAGAGGACAGGAGGTGGGTGACGTGGAAATCACACCAAAGAGAAATCACCAAGATGGGAAAGGTGGAACAGCAAAACCCAGGGGGTATTGTGGGGGGTTTAGAGATCCAAGTGCCAGCTGGGCACGACACTGCCGTGCTCCAGCCACCCCGAGCTGTGCCCTGCAGCATCACTAAGCCTGCAGCCAGCCATCTGCAGCACAGAGCACCGGGGAAGGCTCTGCAGGCTGCAGGGGCTAAGCACTGCTCATTAGAGTGCCGGCGAAATGTGAATGAAGCAGATGAATGGAAGAAGAAATGAATGAAGGAGGGAAGAGGAAGTGAATGAATATTGCATTGACTTGGTGCCTTTCATCCCAGGATGGCAGAGCTGTGCAGCACAGCTGATGGGCAGGCACCGTGTCAGTGCTCCCTGGAGAAACCCCCGGTCAAAACAAATCAGATTATTTCCTGTTGACAGAGCCCTTCGGGGAAAGGCAAACAGGGAGATGTGGCATATGGATTCACATTATTTGAAGCACGAGGTTTTCCCCAAACAAAATCCCTCCAACTCCCCCTTAATCGATGTGACAGATCATTACTTTTTGAGTTGCTCTTGTTCTTGCTATTCCAGACACCGGCTGATTTCCATGGCAACAGCATCCCAGCCACCCCAGGCCTTGTCCTAAACTCTGTCATCTGCTGTCGAGTCACACCAGTGCATAACCTGCAGAGAGGAGCAGCAGGGCCACCAAGGTGCCTTTTACACTGGGGGAGCTAAAGACCCCCCTTTCCACCCTCTGCAGCCCAGCCCTGTGAACCCCAGGGAACCTCTTGCAGCCAAGCACTGCACAGGGCTGTGCTGCAGCATGTGGAAATGAAAAAAATATTATGGAGGTTTTATTGGACTGTTTTGGGACACAGTCAGCTGAACCCACTGGCAAGCCTTACTGAAACTGGAATCCAGGATGGTTTGAATGGGGATGATGGGAAGGAGATGCAAGATGCTCTTGCTCCCCTGGCAAAGCAGAGCAGGGTAAGGACCAAACCTGGGTGCTCTGGGGAGGAAAGAGAATCCAGCTTTACTTCTGGTTTGGAGAGGAATGTGTGCTCTCTTCTCCACCTTCTGAAGGAAAACCAGTCTGGGATGTGATCCTGCAGCAGCCTGGTGCAACCACCTCGAGCAGCACACCCTGCCCAGAGAAGCATCCAGCCCCACTCAAACACAGAGCCACTGATCCCCCCTCAAGACCAGTGTGATCCCACTTTGCTGCGTGGAACTGGGGTGTTGTCACCCCCAACATCACCTTGGTG
Source organism: Thryothorus ludovicianus (assembly GCA_013397245.1). NCBI lineage: Eukaryota > Metazoa > Chordata > Aves > Passeriformes > Certhiidae > Thryothorus > Thryothorus ludovicianus. The sequence goes on along the minus strand of VZTB01013174.1, from coordinate 520,442 downwards.
CTCCCCTGGAAATTCACAGCTGCGGCATTTCCGAGTGTGGCCACCGAGGTGTTTTGCAGGTGTTTAGTGGAGTATTTGAGGCTGGATGCAAAGCTCAGGGGTAATCCGTGGACTTTGAGCAGTTTTTCGAGTGGACCTGAAGAGCACAAAGCCTGCTGTGCGTGGGGCTCTGGGTGCACAGCAGGAACCGCCTCCGCTGCTGAAGGAGCTGGAGAAGGTTGGTTGTTTTTGCCTCTTTCACTTACCCTGCTCCCTCTGGCAAGCAGCCTGCCCTCTGAAAGGCCAGGGAGGATTGAGGGTGGCTGAGTGCTGCTGCAAGGACTGGGAATGGGCTGTGGTAGAGCACGCAGGGGCAGTTGGTCATCACACCTCACTTGAACCTAAAGATAAAGTTGGTTTATCTTCAAAGCTGCCCCTTCTTCAGTCACATCACCTTTGTGGTTCAAGGTTTGCTCCAAGTCAACAGGATGCTTTCCTCCCAAAGGTTTGCTGCCCTGCCCCTGCATCAGCCTGCCTCTCATATAAGCTGTGTTGAATTTCACGGTAACCCTGCAGAGTTATTGCTCTGTAACAAACACAATTGCTGCACCAGACTCAGCTCACCACTTAGCTCAGCCAAATATTAACCAAGCATCAAAGCCAGAGCTGTGGGCCTGCTTCCCCATCTTCCCACAAGGAGTCTGGCCACTGGGCTTGGCAGGTGCAGGACTGGACACAGATGAGAGGATCCATTTGCACACTGGGCCGGCAGCTTCCTTGAGCAAGGCTGACTGCTCAATAACTCACTGCCAGAATTTTTACTGTTGCATTCAACCAACCCTTTGTTTACTTTCCCTTCACAGATGGACAAAAGAGATGTTCTGTCTTGCCACAGCCTGAACTAAGTTGCTTTACCTGACTGTTCATGGTCTGGGCTCAGAGGTTCATGGTTGAATTCTGGACCAGTTCCTTGGCCTTGCATGGTGAAGCATCTGGTTGGCTTTGGAGCATCCATGTTCACAGCACAGTAATTTCTTCAAGTACTTCAAAACAAACTGCCCAGCCAGGGCTAGCACATCTTTGGTGACTGTGTGTCTGAGAAGGGAAGGGAGCACATTTCTGTAATGCCTACCTGTTCCAGGCTGATGCAGGGATTAACAGTGAACCTAAATATAATCAGAGAACTTAATAAAAACCAAGGGTCTAAAATACATATCATGGCAAAGCCTGGATTTAACAAGCTATCAACATCCTCTTTATAATTAAAATAGAGGAAAGACCTGTAGCCCCTGAGCTTTGCAGGAAGTATGGTGGTGTGGCCCTTGCTGGGAGCAATGGATATAACATAACCCAGGCCAGGGCTTAACTGCTTTGCCAGCTCTGCAAAAGGATGGGTGACTCTGGTGCCATTCAGCTGGGAGAGCTTTCCAGAACAGGGCCAGCTGCAGGAAACACTGGGTGATGTTCTGGGGCTGCGTGGGCAGGATCAGAGCAGAGCTGCTCCTTTTCAGCTTAACCTCCCCAGAGCACTCAGGCAGAGCCAGCCCAGGCTGTGGAGCTGGAGCACTGTTCCCTCCACCCACACAGACACCATTTGGGAGAGAGGAAGAGGGGAAAAAAAATTAGAAGACAAATTGAGAGTTACCTCCGTGTTTTCTTCCCCTGCCACCCCCATCACTCCCCTTCAGCCCAATCATTCTCTTCCTCTTCAATCAAGGCCAATTTGCAAGAGGAGCAGCTCCCAGTGCCTGAGTGCAAAAGCCTTTAATTACTGTCATCTGCGAGGCTGTGCCAGGCTCCCCTCCAGGGCCTTTTCATACTTTTCAGAAGACACTGCTCCAGGACTCGACAGCCCCAAGATGCCATTTGTCAGGCTTTATTTAAAAGGAGCACTTGCTGCCTGTTGGGAGGAGAAAGTTCCTGACAATCCCTTTGTGCTGCTGCTGCATGGACATGGCAATTGCATCTGGGCAGTGGCTGGTTCTGGCTGCCCCAGATGCAGCCTCAGGGGGTATCAGACTGGCAGCAGCCCCTGCCTGTGGCAGTGACCACATTCAAGCCCTGAGAACTGCACTGCTCCATCCCCTTGCTGCCTCTCCTCCTGTTTCGTGACCAGGGATTTAGACAAGACTGTAAATGGGGTCAGAAAGGGACAAGGAGAATCTGGGGAGACTGGCAATTGTTAAATGAAGTGGCTCCAAAGCATCCTCTCCCAGGAGTCCCCAAGCCTGCCTCTCTGGGAGCACACTCCCAGCAGGAATGCAGGTTCCCTCCTGCACAGCCTGGGTTTTGGTATCAGCCAGGGGTTTGTGTTTTATCCTGCACAGGCGACCAGGAATGTAGAACCTCCATAAACCAATCTGGCAGACCCAGCAAGCAGGAAGGGGAACTCCATTGCCCCTGCCTGCCCCACCAAGCTGCAGGCAGGACTCGGGACTGGATGGCCCTTTGGGGTGAGACAGGATGAACTGCCTTAAACACAAACAAAGAGGGGGCTGAGACCTGAGACTCTGCCCACACAGTGAACTTGCAGCTTGTGCTCAGCATACACTAAGACACACAGGAAAGGATCCCAGAAAATTTCCAGATGTCCAGGACCAGCACTCATGGGACATATTCTGTGAATTACACCCACCAGAGCTATCCTTCCAATATTTCATCTTTGGAGCATCACCTGTGGCAGAGAAAAGCTGCAGAGGAGGCATTCTGGAGAGCCTCTGCCAGTGGGTGGCACTGCAAAACCAGCAGTATGGAAGGAGCAGCAATGCGAGGGCCTGGGGGTGGAGCAGCAGCGCAGTCACTGTGCTCGCAGGGCATTATCCCGTGGATTGGATATGGGCATTATCCCGTGGATTGGATATGGGCATCGTGGGGACGCCGCAGCCTGGCTGGTGGGGGCAGGGAAGGTTCTGGGGGGAAAGGAACGGGCACAGGGGCAGACAAGGAGGCATCACCAAGGGGTTGGAGGTGTGGGGTCAGCCCAGGCTGCAGGAGTGTGAATCCATCCACATGGGGCAGAGCCAATTCACATCCATGTGGATAACCAAAGGTAGGAGCAGCTCCTCAGCTTCCCCTGCTCTCCTACTGTAATGTTCTGCCCACAGCTAAAAGTCATGTAACAGGTCACCCTAAAATGTAAAGTGTCATCCCTGAGAGTGAACAGGCTCCTGCCCTCAGCAAAGAGCTTGGTGTGGTAGGTGTGAGAGCTTTTGGACCATGTTGCCTGCAGGCACAGGACCTGTGGAAGCACCAGAGTCACCAAAGGTGTGTGTGACCCAGGGGACTGGGGGCCCTGAGGGAAAGTGTGCTGCATCACCTCCTGGCCCAGTGGGAACTAAGGATCCTGAGGCAGCTGGGTAAACCTTGAAAGTGCTAAAACAGGCTCTAGAACGGAGACTGGCCTGGTCTGAGGGTCCATGTTCAAGATCTAGAGTTCTGCTCCAGTTCCAAAGTGGTCAGGGTCCTCACATCCCTCCTGACACAGATTTTGCCCCTGATTGCACCTTGTCTACACCTGACATCTCGTCTCCAGTGTTCAAGTGTTGCTTTGACCAGTTAATTGCCAGAAGGTCTCCAGTCACATTTCATATCCCCATCCAGCTAAAAATGCTCTGACCTGTCCAAGGCAGTAAATGCTCTGTTCTTCTTTTCACTAATAGACCACAAACAAAGAAGCATCTTCTTCCTCTCCCTCTTGATGTCCCAGAGGTAGCTGGGAACCACAAAGCTTTACAGGAGTGGGCTAATGTAGCCTCAGTTTGACTCCAGGACCAGGAGACCTCATGCTGGGAGTGGGACATCTTTGAAGAGGAAGTCAGAAGGATGGGCAGGGAGCCATGACAGAAGAACCTGAGTTGTGCGGGGGGAGTTTGGCTCTGAAGGGCTGTACTGTCTGCCTGGCAGGGGCAGCCATCTCTGGTAAAGTGTATTTTCTCTGGCAGGAGCAAAGGCTTCAGCCAGCAGATTGTGGACTAGCAGGAGACACAAGTGCCATCTCAAGAGGAGGATTCTCCCATTATCAGAGTGTTTAAAGATGTGGCACCAGGGCTTCCTCCAGCCTCTTCCTCCTGCAGGGAACACTCTGCTGACTGGCGGAGGTGGCTGCAGAATCCCATCTCCTGCCTGCCCACGTCCATGCTTACAGAAATGCCTGGGTGCAGCCCACTGCAGACTGGGGAAGAGCTTCAATCTGGCCCTTCTGCTGCAAACGGATCTGATTTGCTCCTAGTGCTGAGCGCTCTGTAATTACAGTACATCCCACTTAATCGGGATGTGCTTAATTGGGAAATCCACTTACCGGGATGTCACCTAGGGAACCGATTTAAGCTTGATAACACTTAAGAGCAATGCCTGCTGCTTTATAGGGAAGGTAATTCTCCTAAAGGGAGATGCCTTCAGGTGGCTGAATCATACTCCTCCTTCCAGCAGCATCCAATGCTCCTGGCTGCTTGTTCCTGCAACAGATTTCAGCTTTCCCCTTAAGTAGGTTACAGGCAGGAAATACACCAACTGCTACTGCCAGCTCACTGCTGTCCTCTGCTGCAGCTGAACAGGCTGCCACTGCCACGTGGGCCAGCCCTCAGCTGTCCCCCTGCCTGGACCCACACACCCGGCACACCTGACCCCCTTCCCCGTTTGAAGATGGCTTTCCTCCCACAGATGGAACAATTGTTGAAGTTGGTAACATGATTAGGCCTGGCCAAGCTGCTCTTTGCAGCAGAAGAGGGAGCAAGATGACCTGGTCATCACCTGGATCAGGGCAGAGCAAGAGTTTTGGAGACAACCAGCATCCCTTACTATTAACCCAAACACTTGCCATCCACCCACTTCCCTCCAGCAATCACACAGAGCAAATGTCCAAGTGATAATAAAAAGAGAACAGTCTTTAAGAGCGAAATTTGAGTCAAGTACCTGGAAAGGCCAGTTTTCTGTCTGGTTTTCCATAGGATGAAGGTTTATACAGTCACCCTATCTGTGCATGCACATACAGATCTTATAGATACCACCAGTAACTGCTAAACCTCTTGATCTACCTAGGCAGAGAGAAGCAGCCTTTCCAAAAATGACAAATTCCCACAGATTTTGTAGCAGCAAGAACCAGAGGAGAAAAAACTTATGAATATCCAACCTCTCATCATCTCTGAGAGATGGGACAGCACTTTGCAACCCCAACCCGCAACCCCCCCAAAGGGGCACCCTTCCATGTAAGAGGGATGCCAGCTGCTCCAGGATCATCAGTCTTCCAACATTTTGGCATCATCTGGCTGATTTCTACCCTTTTCAGCCAGTCTACCTTTCCTTTTCCAACTGCACAAAAGCACATTGCCCCTCTTCTAAAGGTAAGCCCTTGAGTGGAGGCTGCCTTAGTTACCAAAACATCTGTCCCACGCAGCAACAACTCCACACAACTTTTCAAGAAGCTGTGCTGATCTTTTCATTCTCACCAACCAGGAGGAGCTGGGGTGAGTCAAGGCAAACTCTTTGGATGCATAATTGTGATTGCCTTTCAGACACTTGAAAATGCAATAGCTTGACATCAAATGAGGGATTTTTATGGCTGCACATGTTTTGTGTTTCTCTGAACAAGCCAACTTCCAGATTAGCTACATTGGCTTTTTAAAGTGCTATAAAATATGCAAAGGCACTTGTAATGTATAGTGATTTCTGTAAAAACAAGAGGTAAGTGCTGAAATGTCTCCTGATTTATCATTTTGCTTCTTCTAACCCATGCTGGGAGAAGGAGTAAATCAATTCTCTACTCCCTTTTTGGCTTCTTCCAGCCCAGAGACAGATGGAAGGTAAAACAGCACATACCACAGAACTTGTGCCTTTCAGCCACTCTGGTAACTGTAGAAGAGAAAATCCTCTCAGTTCCTGAGGATCACAACCAACAGCACATACAGCAAATGCCTTTCCAAGGTGCAACACAGTGTGAATGGTGAAACTCCTCTATCACAGCAGCACCTGGCTGGGCACCATGGGATGGGCAGAACCTCCCAACAAAGATGCTGGAGGGTCCAAATGAGCAAATCAGCCCGATGAACCTCATTAGCAGGGTCAGGCTTCTGTTTTCCTGACAGCAGGGTCACCCCCTTGTCTCCTCCTCTTGTTTCTGCCCCTCTTTTCCTTCACACTGCTAGAACCCAGGCAGAAATCCACGAGACTGTGCAATGGGATTGCTCTCTATGTCACTTGTGTTGGCTTAAATATACATGCTGAACCATTACCAAGGAGCACATCCTCAACACAGATGTCTCAGGGGCTGGGCTTACTTTTTGCTAAAATTGAGCCATACAGAGGCTTGGCAAAGGAAAATGTCCCAGCAACCAAGAGTCCCATTTTCTGAGCCTGGGTGGAAGAAATGAAGTACCAGCTCAAGCTCCATTTTAGCATGAGGAGAACAGCATCATTTATATTTACCAGAGCCAAACTGGCTCCCTCCCCTGCCACAGAGCCAAGCTGCCCCCTTGCTGTGCTGGGGCTGCTTCCCCAGTGCCAAGGCAGGGCTGCCACTGGCCAGGGCTCTGTGGCCACTGCTGGCAGTCAGTGCCACAGTCACTACCAACTGGCACGAGGGCGAGTGTCCCAGCCCTATCTGGCACAGCTCAGTGCAGTCAGGTTCAGACAGAGCCCCTGGGACAGGGGTGAGTGCTCATGAGGCAGCGGTGTTTCAGTGCATGCCTTTGTGCCAGGTGTGTTCAAACCCAGCCATTCCCACTGAGCAACTGCAGCTCTGCTGCCAGCACGAACATGCAAACCCACCTGGGCTGCCTCTCACATCCGGTTTTACACATAGCAGTGGTTGCACAACAATCTGGAGGGTCAGCAGACCTGCAATCTTTAAATTAACCTTGTGCATTTTTATAGAAAAGCAATGCTTACCCTTAGCAGAGTTTGTGACATGGATTTCATGTGCTTTGTTACTGCAAATTAAACACAATTATTTAACAACTGCCAGTAGCACTCTTTGCATCACTGCATCTTTTGCATCACTGCATCTTAAAAGCTGTTGAGCATGACCATGGTTAAAATGCAGATTATTTTTAAGGTTTCCAGTGCATTTGCTGTCAGATGAGAAGGGAATAGTCCAGCACTTACAAATGTGAGCTGGCTGGATGGGAACCTTCATTCCACCATCGGAATGGCACCTCAGTTACCTGGCTGTCATCATGTCAATAAGAGAAATATGAAGGGAGGGGAGGAGATGTGGAAAGGACATTGTCCTCAAATGGAAAAAAAACCCACACAGCAAAGACAGGATCAAGTCTCAAATGTTAAGGGATCCTTCACTTGTAGTAGCAGCTCCTGCTAAGTGATCCCTGCTCAATCCTGGAGTGCCAGAAACCTCTCCTCCTCTCATTTCTTTCCAGGGCCAGCACACAGCAGAGATGCTGGATGAGCAGCACTGGCTCTCCCACTGAAGTCCTGGGACCTGAACATCCACCTTCTTGTTTTTGAAAAGACTGAGGATACAAACCATTGTTTTTCAGCTAATTGCAGAGAGCTAGAAAGGCAAAACACAGCAATATTTGGTAACTGCAAATATTTGGAGACCTCCATCCAAACTGTATTGATTCACCAAGTGTAAACAGGGGCAGAGAGAGAGCTTCAGGCACTTCAGCATCTCACAGCTAATTAAAGCTGGGAGAAATTAGTCTCAGCAAGTTGTGAGCCTTGTACTGCTCCAGTGTGACTAAGTCCCTGTGCAATATCTAATTTACCAGGAGGGGTGATGAGCTGCCAGCACTGTGTTCCTGCAGGCACAGGGGGGTAACTCAATACAGTTTGATGCTCCAGGGCAATCCCACTTGCCAGTTTACCTGCACCATCCCAATCCCAATTGGCCTTGCAAACTGCTCAGTGGGAATTTTAATTGTGAAGGAGTATTCAAAAAATCCTGACAAAATCCATGGGCCTGACCAGACCGACAGGTTCTTGTGGTTTCTGCAGGGCTGCTTTTCCAGAGAGGCAAAGTGAGTTCTTCTCCTGCAATCCAGCAATGCTGAAACATGCTCCTAACTCACAGGACCTTGAGGCTCTCAACCTTTCTGAGTCCTGTCCTTAACCATGGTGAGAAAGTCATGGCACCATCTTGCTTGGTATTAGTGATGCAAATCAAGATCAATTTCTCCATAAATAGCTCATTACCAATGACATTGTCCTTTGTCTCCAGCTCTAGCTGAAGAGAAGGAAATCAGCAGCAACTGCACATCTAACAGCAAAAAGACATTTCTCAGAGGGTACAACTTGAGTTAGAACAGCACTGGATTTTGGGAACTGCTCTCTACACCCCAGAGCTCTCTGTGGGGAGAGGTAGAGGTACTCAGTGGTCCCAATTTCCATTTTATTTCCCCATTGTTTCCCTAGGCTGCAAGTGCTTCTTTCATTACCTTTCCAGCCCAACCTGACTTACAGGCCAGGCCTATCCCAGTTGTCAGCTGGCTCCGCTTTGCGGCTATGCCAGTTTTGGCTAATTTGCCCAAGAATCAGTGTGGCACAAGAAGCTCTGGGCAAGAGTAAGAAACCAGACACCCTTCATGGGTTTTGGGGGTTCCCATAGACTAGCAAGCCTCCAAAGATCCCCTTCCAAGCCCCTGGGAATCCCCACCTGTCCCTGTTTCCCTGGGATAACCTGCCCAAAGGGAGGTGACCTTGCTGGCTGGACTGATGCTGTCACCACTCTATTTTGTGGGCTTGGTGGCTCCCTTTTTCAGCCAGCATTAAAGCCAGCCAGCCACTGACTCCACAGCAGAGGCTCCCAGAGGACAGGCTGAAACTGTTCATCCGGAGACAGAGATTGTTTTTAAAGGGAAATCCTGCTCACTTCCCAAAATGAGGTAGGTTTTTACCAGCACACAGCCCCAGTCAAACACAGTTGTGGCACAAAATGCATCACTAAAAGAAAAAGACTTGCTCTGTGGAACAGAGCTGTGGTTTTCAAAGCTAACAGGGAGAAAGGGCACTGTAAATACCTGGAGGAAGCGTGGGCACAGCTTATTAATACACACTTGCTGTGAGACTTTAGGCTGTATGACAAGGCTTTCACTGTCCTCCTGATGTCCTCAGATGCCCTGTTCCTGTACTGAGCTGGGCTCTGCGATCATGCAGCACACCCCTCAGACCTGCTCACTTAGATGGGACACAAAAGACAGGCTGGGATCAGTGGCAGCCTGTTGCAGCAGACCTCTCGTTAGGGGTAGAAACGAGCCAAGACACAGAGATTTAACGAAGTGAAAAAGATCCCAGTTTAGTCTTTATAGCTGAGCCATCCTAACTCTGATTACAGCAAGCTCCTGCTGTAGGGTCCAACTACAGACTGACTGCTGGTTATTTCCTGCTAGACTATGTCTGCAAATATCAGTTTGCAGACTCTGAACACAGGCCTAAGCTAGCTTGACTATGACTGCAGGTTCCAACAGCAGCTCCAACTCCATCAGACCCAGACTGTCCCCACAGCTGATCTTTTGCCAGCAGTAACTCTCTCTTCCTTGTTTCACTTGTCTTTCTATTTCTCTGGATGGTTCCTCCTTCCTCCAGGTTCTCTTCCTCAGGGTCCTCCCTAACCAGCCAACCCACCCCTTTTATCACACTTATCAGTCACACCTTCCACCCATTAAGAGCCAGGCTGTTCCTCTTTAGTAATTAGTGCAGCTGTGACTTATCAGGGGTGAGGTCACCTGAAATCCCTTCTTCCACACCACAGCAGCCAATTCAAACAGAACTTCACTAAAGAGACTGCTGAGCACCCAGGGATGCTGACCTGAAGGGACATCCATGGACAGTCTCCACTTTGGATTGCTGGGCTGGGGTACAGGAGACAGTCTGTGTTTCTCCCTAAGATTGTTTTTGTGGCTTCACACTGAATCCCTCCTCACTTTATGCCAGGCAGGCTGAAGAGAAGAATATCGCGAGAGAGGAGTTGCTCCAAACTGAACAAACACTTTGCAAAATACATTCCTCAGACACCTGCTCAGCAGTGAGGAAGTATTGGTGGGATGTGAGCTGGGTTGCCATCCTCATCCCTTTCTGTCCTTCCCTGGTGTGGGGTTGGGCTGGCTCCATCACACCCTGACACACTCTGATGCTGCTGGAAGGACTGGTGAATGTGCTCCTTCAGTGAGGGGTCCTGGTAAGCCATGAGAGCTACAGCCACCTGCCCTGGGAAAGCCACAGCAGCCCCCTGGCAGCAGCCATGAAGGAATTGGCAGTAGATTAAACCCTCCTGAGCAGCAGGGGCACAGAGGCTCAGCTAAACTTCCTCCTGCCTTCTGTCTGTCCCAGATTGTGAGGAAAACGTCAGCAGCAGTGCTGGCATGTCACTCATTGGGTGGCGACTGCAGTGCTGTCACCCTTGAGCTTTGCCCTCACCCTGGGGCTCTCCCTTGGGCTGCCCACCATCCCAGGAGCCACCATTCAGGAGGAATCAGGTGGCAGAAGGCTAGAGAGGGAAAGCATGTCTTTTGGAGAGGGTTTTGCATTTGGTAAGCTTAGGCAAGTTTTAAGTAACTCCAGCTTTTTTCTTTGAAGTTATCAGTGGGATATTTCAGAAGCTTCTGTCAGAAAACTGAGTGTGCCACTGAAACATTAGTGTGGGGGGGAAAACCCTAGAAAATGTTAGGTCAAAGTGTTCATATTCTCTTACTGATTTTCACGTGGGTGGCATCACAAGCCTAGACACCATCACAGGCCTGAGCACATGCAGGGACACACTAATTGATAACTAATGTGGCCTTTTTCCAGGACTTTGCTGACATCAAAACACTCATATCCCCTTGCAAAATCATTTTTCAAAGCACTGACTTTGGCCTGTGTGGGGGTGTTGAGCAGCCTGTCCCCTGAGCAGAGGGTGCTGGCAGGCTGCAGCCACAATTGCCCCATGGTGCCAAATGAGGAGCAGTGGGAACACTTGACCACAAAGGCCTGAGCTGTGCTTAACAGAGCTCTTGGAGTGCTTGCCTCCTAAGAGCCTTAACTTCTTACTGCATTTTGCCAGGGTTTAGGCAAAGCAGGGCTCCCAGCAGGGTGCTGGATTGATTTCCTTTCCCATGAAAATAGACTTACGTCGTATATTCGTTCCTTGTCCCCAAATCCCCTTTTTTTTTCCAGGTAGTGGGAAGAGGAATTTGATGGATTATAATTAAGAAGGTGTTGTTCTGAACAAGGAAGGGGCAGGAAGGTTACTGCAGAATGTGGCTGAATTGCCTGAGGAAGAGATGTTCTAAGTGGAAAAGCCTTGAGAGAGGAGAGTTTTAGGGCTCTCCTTCCCTGTGTAGCAGGTGGGCATTTACAGGCACGCTCTGGTTGAGTTTATTTTGGCTGTAGGTGGACGTTGGACTTTCTAGGCCCCTCTTTCACTCTGCAGTGATGCTCAGCAGCAGTAACTGTGACAGGAGGACTTGTACTGCTTGTGTTAGGAAGGCCCATTGCAGGGCCATCAGGAAGGAGCTGCTCACAAGCCCACAGAACTCACATATAAAATAAAAGTAACTGCTAATATGTAATATAACTCTTCCTAGGCCTCCAGCACCATTCACGCTAGAGCCCCAGAGCACTGTACAAACAGTAATTAAAACTTCTCAGCCCCCAGCTTTGCCAACGGTGCTGAATTCATTTCCCAGTGTGGGAAAATAAGCCTTTTATGACTAAGAGAGACAACGCAATCTTAGCAGCAGGGGAGGTTACTGATGACACATAAGCTGTGGTGTGAGCCTTGGTCCTTGCCTGGCAACAGGAGGCTTTTCAAGGCAAGAACGAGGCTGGTCTCTTCTCCATCATGGACATTATGCCTATCTGTCACTGCAGTGGGCAACACAAAACTGCCAGCTCCATGCATTCAGTCCCAGTGGCCACAATCCAACTTGCTTTGCCAAGATGAAGGCTGAAGGGAAGCAAAGGGCACAGGGGGAATATGGCTGGGGATTTCTGTGACAAGCCCCTTGTCCAATTACTCCTCCTGGAGCATCAGCCTGCCTTATCAAGCACTGCCAGGTTCAGTGTGCCACACTGCTGACCATGAGTCTGATTTCCATGAGAAATGTGAAACCAGAAACATCCTACAAGAAGGAAAGGAATGCCTGAACATGCAAGAGCTTGGCTTAGTTCAGAGCGTGCATGGCAGATTAGGAACACTGGCCCTTTGCTTTTGGGTTAATTTAACATGGTAACCAGTCCAACATCAAAGAACCTGTCCCTCTCCTGGCTCCTGCCTGCTCCATGCTCTCCAGGAGCCCTTGGAGAAAATTCTTGCACTGTTGGGTGTGGACACAGCTCTTGGGTCCAGTATGAGCCCCTAGGAGCTACTCAACAACATGTGCTGCTTTCAGGGCTCCCTGGAGCCCTTGGCCCACATTCCCTGCCCATGGTTAATGTGCTGTCTCCAGTGCCCGCCCAGGCAGCGCCTGCTGCCTTCCCCTCCATGCCACCACCGCCTTGCAGGCTGGCCAGCCAAATCCCCCTCTGCTCTTCACAGCTTTGTGTATCCTGAAGTACCATTTGGGAAGAAAAAGCAATTTTAACTTAGGAAACAGTTTATCTCCCTGCTCTGCCAACACTGCCTTCAAATGATTGAGTCCAGAGCCTCTGGCCCACCAGGGGCGGGCACTGGGCTGTCTGGAAACCACAGGGCTTGGGGAGAGGTTCCATGACAGAGGGGAAGGGCCCAAAAGTGCAGAAATTTCAGCCTCCTGTCACTGCTGGGCTGTTTCCAGACACATGCCAGCACCACCTGTGTCTGCTTGCTCCAGGGAGTGCTGCTGCAGTATCCCAGCAGCTGGAGAAGTGCTCATGGAGCCAGCAGTGCTGCACTGAGGGTTATTTAGTTTTTTGTCATGGATTCGCCATACCTGCCATTATTTCCAGCCCTCAGCCAAGAGAAAGGCTGGCTTGAAAGGCTTTGGTGAATCCTGTGGTTCTGCAGTTGAGCTCTGGAGAGCTGGGCACTCACTCTGTTTCTCTGTCATCCCTGCAGGTTGATATCCACGGAGAATGGGGATCCAGTTTGGGCTCGCTGTGTTTCATGTGTGAAAGGGACAGTCTCCTGTAAAGGAAAAAGTGGGACCTGGAAACCTGCTGCTTTCATTAGGCTTTCTTTGGGCTAGATAAGTTGCTGGGAATCAGTGCAACCATGAAGAAAGCAGCCCATGGGACTCTGCTCAGAGGGCCTAATTGCTATTAAATAGGAAGAGAAGAAGCAGCACTGCAACAGGGAATGTTCCCTGTGGACAACATGGTTTCAAATTAATTCATCCACGGAGAGTTTCTCCCACTTGCCCAGCAGGCCTTGTGGAGGCCAGGAAGGCTCAGAGAGGGGACTGCCCTGCACCAGCAGTTCTAAAATACCCCACTCCATCACCTTTCTGAAACCCAAAAATTTACACTTTTCTCTCTGAGCCAGAATGATGCCAAGCTACAACTGTTGAAATCCTTCAGACCGTGCTCTTTCTCTATCCCTGCTCTGGCCTGAAGGTGATTTCCCAGCGTGAGGTGCACCATCAGAGCAATTTCTGAGCTCACAGCAAGCCCCACTGCCTGGCACAGCTGTGCCCACCACCCACTGCAGCAGAGCTGGCGGCAGACTGGGTGAGCTGGATCTGGCAGGGCACAAGGCTTCTGCTTTGATGGCACCCCTTGTTTCTGACCTGGATAGGCTCTAGAACTGTAACAAACCCACAGGTAAACAGGAATGTCATTTCAATAAAGCTGGATTAATCAGAAATGATTTCCCAGATGGCAGCAGCAGATGGAGGAGAGCCCACCTTCACTGAGGGTCACTTCTGCCAGGAGAGAAGGTAGCACAAGAGCATTTGTCTGAACTAATGGGCCACAGAGACATTTGAAGGGGAGCTCCCTTTGGAGCATAAGGCTCAGGTCTCTGCTTTCACTCACCACCCACCCGTGGCAGCTCTTTCCTCCTCTTGGCAGGCAGTTTTCATTCCCCAGCTGACATCCCATGGCAGCAAACACTAATCACATCCTCCTCCTAAGATGAGATAACAGGGAAAGAGGCTTGGCAGGACAAGGAACCTCCCAGCAGCCCCTGCAAAGCCAATCTCGTGGCCTGGGGTCCCCCCCAGTGCAAATCCCTGTGGTTCGTGTTTGCTGAGCTGGGACAAAGTGGGCACTGGGGCTTTAGCTGATGTTGGTTAGAAAATAACCGTGAGAAAGGAATAAACCAATTAATTGCTGACCCACTGACAGCCAGCACCTCTCCCCCACCTCCCCCTGCACAATAAAACCTGTCTCCTCAGCTCAAGCAGATTTAGGGTTGCTGCAAAGAGCCTAGAGGAGGAAAAAAAACCTTTCCCACTCCAGCTAATAATATTTCCAGATAATCTGTTGGAGGCAGCACCCTCTGCAAACCAGGAAAGCCTTTAAGAGCCGTTAACACCTTTATTCAGACTTCCTCATCCTCCCCCAGACAAGCTGTGATTAATTATCCAATCCACCCGATCCCCCTGGGAAACGGCTCTCGGGCTGGGCGTTCATCCCGGGATTTGCAGGGTCCCTCTGTGAGAGCAGCTCCTGCTCCCTGCTGGCTCCCGGTAAGCAGGAAAGGGCTCGTGGGGAGCAGAGTGCTCCCAGCCCCGTGCTTACATCAGCAAGGGCGGTGGATGAGGGGAGGGCAGGTTAATGCAGGGTCTTGGCAGCACTCATGGCTTGTTCTTTGGCTGGTGTCCGCAGACATCAACAGCTGGACTGTCCCTGGAAGCCCTTCCCAGAGAAGTTGCCCCTGGAATCACAGCCCATTTGGTTCCCCTTGGATTTTCAGCCCTCCTTCCACCTTCACAGCTCTCTGCCGGATTGCTTGGGGGATACTTTCCTACAGTTTTCCAGTCCTGCCAAAGGTGCTGGGGATGAGGAAGGCAGGGAGGAGGGGGTTGCATCTCAGGTTGCTGCTGGCATGCTGCACCCCAGAGGTGCCCCTGTGCAGGCTCTCGCAGACCAATGCAGCTCCTAGCACTCCTCTTGTACATGCACTGTCCCACCTGTGCTACCTTCACCTACCAAATCCGGGCCCTTTTTGTGTTCTGGGGTAACTCTCCCATCCCTATGGCTGCACACAGCCCCTCCTGGCTGTTCAGAGGGAGGGTCAGAGCTGCTCCAAGATCACAGTTTTGCCAAGCAATTTACTGAACCCAAGAGGGGCACATTCCCCTTGTACCAAATGCCAATCTCCATCCCATTGGAGATGACACCAAGTCCATGTTTGTCCACCACAGCCCTTAATCCATGGTTACTGTGGTTTTTAGACTGTTTAAGGATTGACACGTTAATGGCCACCCTGTCCCAGTCCCCTCCACTCTAGCAAGGTGCAGACATGGCTCCTCTGGGGGTCTACGGTAGTGTCATGCACATGTTTTATGACCTTTCTCACTGTACAAAGTCCCTGTAAATCTCCCATTTTCAGGGAAGATTCCCCATCACACCCCAAGACCTGCCCACATGCTTTTTGGGAGGGTGTGAGTGAGGGGGCACTGTGGGGCTGGCATGTCCATGTTGTGCAGCCATGGATAACCTGTAATCAAGGAGACACTGCAGCCTTCCTTGCAGGTTCTAAGCTGAAGTTCCACGGTTTTGTGACACCTGAAAGAGCTCCTTTCCATTGGACTCTGTCCAAGAACTCACCCCTGTGCACTGCGTTGTGGTCTGCTGATCTATTTACACCTGCCAGGGTCAAAACCTCAGAAATATCAGAAATATCCTGGTCCACCACCACAAAGCAGTATCTGCCATCACTGTTTTCTACCATCCATGTCTAGAAACCTTCAGACAGGAAATAAAACCAGAGTGCACAGCAGTAGCTCAGGGGTCCCAGACAGTTTTGCAAATGGAAAGTGTTGTCTTCTCCTTATTTTCTCCTCCTCATAACCAGAACAACATGTTTAGGCCATTTTCAAACAGGAGTAGTTAAGGTTCATCATCTTGTGTGCTCTTTGACAAGGTGCCAAATAAAGAGTGAGGAGAAAGAGAGAACATTTCTGCCAGATGGGTGCCAGCTCCCCCAGGATGCTTCACAGCCCCAGGTGTTGGTTTGCATCACACCTACACACTGCTTTCTGGGCTGGGCTTGACTTCAACACTCCCTTTATTTTTAGCCACACTTTCAAGAAAGAGGAAAAGAAAAATCTCAGAACCTCTGCAGCTTCCTGAAGCCCTTGAGAAGGAGAAAGCTGAGGAGTGAGCAGGCAGCTGGGAGGGCCATAGTCCTCCTTCCTACTGAAGGCTCCCTCCAGCCCAAGAGATGTCTCTGCCTGCCTTCCAGTCCCTGTCCAGGGGCAATGGTCACGCATTAGGCTCGGCCAAGTGCTGGACAAGAGCATTCCAGTATGGAACAGGGCCATGCTCTGGTTCTGCCCACAGATGCTCCTCCTGCATCCATCCCAATGGCAATGTGTGCTGCAGATCCAGCACTTTGCACATGGGTCTAGCCACTGCTGGGACAGGGGCTGTGAGTTAAAAGCAGGTGCTGCAGGAAGTGGTTTGGGTGATTTAGTAGGTGGCACCTTGCCTCTAAGTTTGCAACACGATGAAACTGCTCAGCAGGGAGTTCTGGGCTCTGTGCTGCTGCAGGAACTGCGTTTTAATGATATCCCAAGCTCACCACTTGTGGTCACTCAAGATCCCACTTCTTGTGAGGGTGGAGGCGATAGCTCCAGTGTCCTGAGCAGGCTCCAGTCCTCAGTAATTGTGCTCTGCTAAGCCAAGAGCTGCAGGAATTTCCACTGGACACACTATTCCTTACTCTTTTTTAATGCTGTGATGACTGAGCACTTTTCCTGGGTGCCAGAAAACATCATTTATCAAGGCATTTCAATTCAAATTCAAATGCTTCCCATTGTCTTGAAAGGGCTGTTCCTGTTTTGTCCCATGCTTTCTCTCTAGGATCCACCATCTCCAGGGTCTGCTTCACTTGGCTGGTGTAATTCTCTGCTCAGCTCTTGGTTTTGCTCTCCTCCAACTCACCCTGGGCTGTGAAGGTCACGGACATCTCCAGCTTTGGCTGAGCTGGTGCATCACAGCAGCCTCCATCTGCCCTGTTCTCCATCACCACCCAGGAAAGTATCAACTGCACCTTGGTCCTTGACAGGAGATGCCAGCTGCTACCAGAAAAGGAATAATCGATTATGAGACTGACATTAATGAAATATGAGATTGTGACTTGGGACAGACTAAAGCCATGGAAAGCATTTTAAATAATTCACCATCCTGAAAGTAAAGCATCCTAGTGGGAAAGACATTCAGGTCCCTTCCCAGGGGCATTAACTTCTGTGTAACCAGAGCTGATACTGTGAGATGAGAGCAAAATGAGACTGCTGCTGGGCAGGGAATCTTGGCATTTCAAAATGTATTTGAAAATCACAGTTTTCCCCCCTGTCCCTCCCACCAAAATTATTTACAAACATTAAAATATTCTGTTTTGGTAGTATTGCCTACAAGACAACAAAATCCAAAATAAAATAAAAACACAAAATGCTGAAACAAATTGCAAGTCCCTGAGATGTGTGCTGGCAAAACATTCATCCAAATCACTGCCTTCTGCAAAAATGCTTCTATTTTAGCAAACCCACAGTTTTCCGGGGGTAGACTGATCCACTGAGACTTGTGAACCCGCAGCAAGTGGCAACGGAGGCTGAAGAGAGACACTGTGTGGGAGGCAACATTTAAAATGTCGCCGTTTTGCTTTTCACTTGAAACCACTCCAAGGGCCGTGGGGAAGCGTTTGAGAGCAGGAATTGTGCTTTGGCTGTCTGGAAAAGTGGCTGCCAGTGCCTGAGCAGAGTGTGGGGTTACCCAGAAAAGCCCTGCTCATCCACAAACACCCCTGGAAAGGTGAATGTTACCCAGGCAATTGTTTTACGTTTATCTCAGCAATTAAATGCAATTGTGCTCACACAGCAGATGTGGGTAAGCTAAGCTTAGCACACGAGGCTGAGGAGAACATTGTGCTGGTGGCACCCACCTCAGCTGCTGTGCTCCTGAGGGGCAGCAGGGACTGCCACAGACAGGCAAGGGACATTTCATTGTCTTCATAATTCATATTTTCTTGACAGAGGCAGCTCTTCACAGGGGACAAACGTTTCCCTTGGGTTGTGGGGTAGGAGTGAATGAAGGATGCATGAATGGCAGGGGTTTGGCAGCTCTGACCCCACACCACTCACCTGCACACACGCTGTGGGGCTGGGTTACAGTATGGGTCAGGCCCAGCAGTGTCTCCTCTGGGATGGCAGAACCTTTCCAGGCTCCTTGGGAGACCACGTTGGCTTCTGAGTGTCTGTGGACAACTTGCAACAAGAGCCCCGTGTGAAATTCAGACTCAGCTCCTTTCCTTGATGTTGGAATTGGTGTAGAAATCCCAGTGAGAAATTCCTCAGAGGTGTAGCAACACTCGGGGGACAGCACTCCCTCCTGCTCCTGCCAGGCCAGGAGGTCCTGCTGCTCACAGGGATGCTCTAAACAAGCCAGGCGAGGAAAGACCTGTGAGACAAACACCTTTTGGTGGTCTCACCTCAGAAGGTCAGTTCTGTCCCTTGTGCTCCGAGCCTCCCACGGGTGATTAAACATCTGGGAGTTGTTAGATCACACACGGATAATCCTCCCTGTACCTGGCAACATGATTCCTTAAGATTTACAAATTCCAGTGGTGCTGTGGCTCCCAAATGGATGCAGGGTGCTGGAAACTCCTCCACAGCTTTAGCAACAGAAAACCATGAGGGTCTGACACAGGGAGCACAGGAGACCCCCACCGCCAAGGCTGGTGCCCATGTACTCATTAAGGGGCCTCCTTAATTTTAGGACAGAATTCCTTGCACCTTTTCCACCAGGGTGCTGTGAGATGCATGAGCCACCTGGGAGGTGGCAGGGGACAGAGCAGTGACACGTGAGGGGCGAGGGGAGGCAGCCTAGAAGGGGGCACATACAAAGGAAATGTTATTGGCTGGTTAGGAAGGGAGAAAGGGCAGAGAGAACTGAGGCTTGTCTCCTCTATCTCCACAGCAGTTGGCTCTGGGCGAGGGGTGAGTCACAACAAGAGAGTTTGATTAGAGAGAGCTTGATTTGTGAAGTGGATGCAATTAAAACCTTGGATCCTCAGGGTCGGTTTTAGTACCTACATTAAACTGAATCAACTACTGCCTCACTGTGGGCCATGGAGGGGCTGTATCTGTTCCTCCACTTCCTTTGAGCTGCTCTTGCTGCAGCTCCTCAGGTCAAGGCAAAATCCAGCTGAGCTGCTGAGAATAAGCAGGAGCAGGGTCTGTCTCCCTGAGCATCAAAATAGGAGCACAGAACAGGCCTGAGAAAAGGTGAGCTAATCCAGGGATGAAAAATCCTTCAAAGACTATTAAATACAAAGGCAAAAATGATGCCTCAGGAAGATCTTGAATGCAAACTTGGGTGTGGGCAGGAGCTCCTGTGTCATCTTTTTCTAGAGGCATCTGCTCTGGCTACTTTGTAAGAGAAGAAAAGGTGTTGGTTGGACTCTGGGTCTGATTCCAAGTGGTTCTTAGCTGAGATGAGATTAATAACTGCCTGTGGATGTGGTTGGATCTCTGGAGAGCATTGCAGCCACCCTGTGTGCTCTGATAAGTGAGAAACATCAGTTCTGCCCTGGGCAGCAGTTTTGGGTCCTCAGTAGGAAGAACTGGAAGCTCTGGGGTCAGGAGCAGCCACTGCTTCCCAAAGCTCACCTGCCAGTGACTCACAGACCCCTCAGGACTGTCCCCAAAAGAGAAGCACCTTCAAAGCTGGGGAGATGAAGGTTTCATGCCCATCTGTCCTGATGTCATGAAAATTTTGCTGCTGAGATGTGCTGGTGTCACCAGGTTCACAGGTATAAAATCCCATTAAATAATTCATTCTCATCAATTGCTTGCTCTAAGTACCTTCTGAGGAATTCATGGGAATGTTTTCTATTTGACACAGAGATACTTTCAATTATGAAAGATGGCTAAAAATAAAAGGAAATTATACTGTTCAGACATCTCTGGAGGTGGAGACAGGAGAGGAAACCGTCAAGGAGAGCCAGGGAAGAGATTTTTGTTAGAACTAGAGAAAGGCTACTTATTTTTACAGACAGAAAATGTCAGGAGGCAGTCTGACTTGAGTATCTGGAATCTATCACTCACCTTCTCTATTAATAATTTGACCTCAACTATTTAGGGTCTGAGCCAGAGAACTGGAGTTAAGAGTTGTGTCAGTCTCTTTCTCTGGTTGCAGGGGGTTTGATCACTCTCTGAAAATTCTCAGCTGCAGACTTTGTTTTTAATGTGTTTTCCTTTATTTTTTTTTTGTAATGCAGGACCACAGCCTGTGACACTGAGACTGTTTTTGGGCTTTCACTTTAATGTGAGAAGCTTGGGTTGATAACCTGGGGATTCTTGTAGGCTTGGTGAGTCCATGGGATGTACTGATGCTGATAAAACATTTACATTTTTTAGCAAAAATGACCCGTCTGAGAGCAGGGCTTGAATCATCAATCCTTTAAGGATCAGCTCTTTGAGATAAGAGATTTATTCCTCTGACACCCAAAATAGGTTGCTTAGCTTTTCCTACAGACCACTGTCAAAGGGACATGGCTGAGCTGCACTCACCACCTCTCTGTACAGTTTTTAAGTTACTAACTGAACAAATATAAAACATACTGAGAGCTTTTGGTCTGCTCTGGCATTGAGTAAAATATGTCTTGCACTCCAAAAACGTGACCAGGGAAAAGGGAGGCTGTTAAAAAATAGAACACTAAAGTTGTAGAAGATTTGGTGTTAGTTCTCTCTTGTTTCTTCTACATAGTGAATCAAAGTCACAAGAAAAATACTAAAATTACCACAAAAGGGCACAGTTTTGCTCTGTAGATGGGAGCTGAAAAGTCTAGACCTTTCTTCCACTCCATAGCATCTGTTTTTAGAGACGCCTTTAGCAAAATGTTGTGCTCTCATTGATTTGGGATGTGTTCTCTGAGCCACATGCTCTAATTTTAAGTGATCAGGAGCTTAATTACCTACACACTTCCTTGTACTTTGAGCAGCCAGTTTAAGTTAAAAATACCAGGCATGTTCAGTGTTTTAGGAGAGCATTCTTGTGCTACTCCAAAAGGAAAATCATCTTCAGTACAGTGCATTTTCTGCAAAATCACCATTGAAGAGTGAAATGGTCCAGTCAGTCCCTGGTACAACTTTTCAAATGGAAGATGTGTCAAGCCCTGGAAATTCAAGGTGTTCTTGCACACATTTAGGCCCACAGACATGGTGTGAAATGTAGACAATCAGTGCTTTATTTTTAAAAAGAAATTTCTAAAATTTCTGCACAGAATTTTCTACACTCAAACTGAAATTTCTGCACTCAGTCATTTTTTAGGGGTTAAAAGACTGTTCTCTGCTGGCCAGCAGGATTGATCTGCCTGCTGCCACACTTACAATGGATCACAGGGGAAGAATGCAGAGTGATTTTGAGGTAGGCATCTTCCCACTGCACACAAACAGCTTTCCACCAGGACTCTTCCATGCCCAAGAGGTTTGTCTGTGGGGCTCCCTTCCCTCGTGAGCAGCCCAGGGCAGTACAAACGTCCTGGGAGGGGAGAGATAACAGGAACAATGATGAAGCTGGATACCAAGGGAGAGGTGCTCTGCTGGATCTGTGGTACAGCTGAGCTTGGGACAGACACTGACCTTCAGAGGAGAGGGAAGAATTCAGACCTCCTGTGAAGAGATTATTTCCCAGTACTTTTTCTAGTTTCCCCTTCCTCCCCAAATTTGTCATCTTTCTGCCAGATCTAAGGAATAACTTTTAAAATGAAAATGCTTCATCCACAGTCACAAAATGACAGGTACAAAGTACAATTACAAAGTAATCATGGGGAAAACTTCTGCCAGAGGAAATGATCCAGCATGGCACACAATCTCCTGGGGAGTTCTGCACATTCCCACCCTCCCTTTGCTTTCCCCTCTCTCTTTCCATTCACCTTATTTACAATGAGACAGAGCAACTCTAACACCACCATAGGCACTTTTACTAACACTGCAAAGCTCCTAAGCACCCAAAAGAATCAGAAATGTCTCTGGATGCACTTTGGGATGGAGACCAGGCTGGAGCAGGTCCCCCACCAGGAGTCCTGACAGTGTCAGGACACACCTGGCAAGGGAATGGTGCAAAAATCATCTGGTGCAAGCAAGCCCTTGGCAGGGTTTGTGCAGGTGTAAGCAGGAGAAGATTTGCTAAGAAGAACCTGCTGGAGAGGCAGCCCAGTGGTGATGGAGCTCCTGCAGAGCTGTAGCTGTACCCTGGGGCAGACACAGGAGCTCACCTCCAACAAAGGACCCACCACACTGAGAGCAAGGGCTGATGCTGACTGGTGAGCAAAGGCTGCAGTCAGAACCTTGGCCTGAGAGGGAAAAAGGTCTTTGTGTCATGAGCAAAGAGTGTCCCTTAGGAGAGCACAGCCAGCAAGATGAAATTGCCATTCATGCTTTTTAGAGATGTTCAATGTATTAAGAATTCAATTAAGAAAATGTTCCACTGCAGGAAGCTCAGAAATTAAGATTATCATTATTGTAGAGGAAGGAAACATTTTTAATGCATTAATTTTTTAAAATGACATCCCTACTGACAATGAACTTCTCCTTGCAGCACTCAGGCCAGTAAAGGAGGACAGTTTCCTTTAGCAATGAGGAGCAGCAGCAGAAGGTTACAAAAAATATTTTCTGTGGGATGCAGAGCACTGAAGAATGTCAGATTGGATAATAGGCCCTGAGCTGTTGTCTGGAGGAGATGACTGCAGTGGATCCTTGATTTTACCTGTACCTTGCTCTACATCTTTCCACTGCAAGAACCTGACCTAGATGGAAGTAACCATAAGTGGCCACCACTGACTCAGAAAAGGCTGTGAACCCAAAGAAAAAGGTGTTTCTGTGAGCTTCCCTCATATCCCCAGACCAGGGATTTACTGCCTACGTGCCTTTTTGTGTTATATTTGCATAGTGCCAATACCCCTGATCCAAGGAACAGGTGGGTGGGTCCCTGGTGCTGCCTTCGTGCCCAGGAAATAAGGCAACGATTCAGTTCAAAGCAAAAGGTGTTCCCAAGCACCTCCTCCTGGATGGGGGAGGTGGGTTGGGTTTTTTATTTGCAGGACAAGATATTGCATAGAAATCCAAGAATAGAATCAGTTGCAGGGGAGGGAGAGGAGGAGGAGGAAATCACTGCTTTTGCATTTCTTGTTCCCTTTCCAAACCTTGTGCATGCCACAGTTTTAATTAATAACACTGTCACCCATTCTGGAGTTCAAACAAAGGAGTATCATGCCTGGATGTATTCCAGGCATGCAGGTACCTGGGGAAAATGAAGTGATGGCTTTATATTTCAAGGACTCATTGTGGGGCTCCAGATTTTACTCAGAAGTTGTTCTCTGCCAGGAATTACCTGAACCATTACCTCAGGAGGTCACTTTGAATCTGGGCTCAATAAATACTCAAAAAAAAAAAAAAAGTCAAATACATTGTTTGAAGGCTAAATAAAACAAACAGACACAAACTAACCACCAGTAATAACATTTCTCTGCAAGCTCCTTTGTCACTTGTGTCTCCCACCTGACACATGCCTCTATGCAGGCACTGAGTTGATGGCTGCCTGATCAGTGCATTCCCCTTTGTTTTGGGGCAAGGAGCACCTCAGCTGTGTCCTGCCCTCTCTGGGAGTGGCAGCTCTGCTCAATCTCTGTCCCATGTGGGCTGGGTTCACTGCAGAGCACTGGGCCTGTTTACCTTTCTCTCGGCCACACTTGTGCTGCACATCCCAACACACCTCCCACCTCCATCAGGAAAGAACATCCTCCTTTTTACAGGCTGGGAAAGCACGACTTCCCAGGGCAATCCCTGCAGGCCTCACTGACCTCTTTAATTTTTGAACAACTCACTCCCCTTCGGGCAAGTCGAAGAGTAACTAAAACTATCTGCTGATAACTTTTGTGAGGTAGTGAGTGCCTCATAGGAAGTTGCTGATCTGACACATTCAGGCTGTCACTGATCATCACTTTCCTGCACAGACAGTTTCATGACAGTTCTCTGCTTTCTTTAATTGCACCAAAAATGTAAGTTAGGATCAACAGTGGCATGAAGAATTCACAGGGAAAAGAGACAATATCCACCCACTTAGGGAGGTTACCCCAGAGACAGACCCTGCAGCCAGAGTTCAGATGGTTGGTGAATGAAATGATGGAGAGAAAAAATTCTCTGAAGCAGCTGTTTCCATTTCTATGGGGTTTTAACAGCAGGAGATATTTGATAACCCTGCATACCCAGTGGCAGAGGCTGTGGATATTGTTGATTTCTTTCTGGCCATTCACTGAGTGCCAGCTCAGCCTCCAGAGTACCTGGTGAGGACCCAGTTTGTGATGGGAGGGACATCTCCAGTCACAGCCCCACCAGCTCCTTCTCCCCCACTGTGTGTAAAATGCAAGAGAAAAATTGGTTTTGTTGACCTCACAAAAAGGAGCTTTTTGAAAGCACTGAACAAAAGAGGAGATATCACCACATCCAAAACACCGGCAGCAGAGAATAGTGTCTGACCATCAGACTCAGCCTTTCCTGAACCTGCCTCCCAGCATGTGGAGGTAAAGGCCTCTTTGGTTCAGCAAATTCAGACTTTTCCTCAGACAAGACAAAAACTCATGTCCCAGTCTCCACTATCTCCTTTCCAGAAGCTTCAGAGAGGCTTGGATGAAGGCACCAGCACAGCCCATGCCCAGGTGAGCTCCTCATCCCAGCCTACAGTGTGCTTTGGGGGTGGGATTGGGGTTTAAAGGATCAGAAGGATGAGTCAGGGGAAGGATTTCATGACACACCAGCACATTTGGTGGCTGAGGAGAAGCCTGCTGGTGTAGGAGAGCAGGCCAGCCATAGGGTGCTGCTAACAAATCTCCAAATGGGTCCAAACATTACAGTTCAGAAAACCTGGACCACAATCCTTCAAAATCAGCGTATAAAGAGGTGGCAAGGGACTTCATGGGAAGGACTTGGAGAAATCCAAGCTAAAAGCCAGAGGCATGGAAAAAAACATGCACCAGAAGCAATTTCCAGGGTAGGCACAGATGGGTCCAGGAGGGTCTCTGGTAGCACAGAGCAGAGAAAGAGCAGGTAATGAGAGCACCATGGGCAGGACATGGCACATCAGGCTGCCCCTGAATACTGCAGAGTGGGTCACCAGCATCTCCCTGAGAACAATTAAATGAGCTTCAAACCAGGCACAGCTGCTGCCCTAACAGAGCTCTAGAAACCCCCTGGGGGGCGGTGAGAGCATGAATGCCTCCAAAGCAAAACCAAAAAGACGCAGGAAAATGTAAAAGGCAAAACTAGGCTGAAGGAGCAGAGGGTGCCTGAGAAGGTCTGTTTTGTGAATCACTGTAACTGCTTCAATTGCCTTCCCCTCAAAATCACAGTCCTCACTTCAGTTATGTGGATAAAGCCAGTCCACAAGGACCCAGAATTTAAAATCCTGATGAAAGTCCCCATTTGCTTCCAAGGAGCAGAGAAACCAGAAAAAGCACAGTGCAGTCAAATGCAAAAGCATTTGCTCTTTCAACACCTACGAGCACATTTTTCTTTTTATGATCCGTTTGGAAAACAGTGTCTTCTGCAAAGAACAAAAATAATCCTCCTGTCAGGCACCCCGAGGCATGGCAGTGGTCCCAGAAGCAAATCAGCAGCTCCAGATCTGTGTGACGTTGGGGAGCTTAATGAGGGTGACATGTTCTGCCACGCACGGAACACACCTTTGGAGAGCGCGGGGAGGCAGCAGGCCCGCTCAGAGCTGGGAGCTGGAGATTAATTCTGGCTGATCCCACTTGCCTCAACCCCCACCGCCAGCCCCCCACACTCACTGTGCTGGGGAGTGCTGGAAAAACCCTCCTAAAATGCAGAGTTTCCTTTTTTTGGCTCTGCCAGATGATCCTCCAGTACACCCTGATCCCTGCCTCGAGGCTGTTGTTCTGAACAGCCTCCAGTATTTCCTCCAGTGCCTGCAAACTGGTAGAAACTGAGGGAGTATTTTGGGGTGCCCTTGAAGGTTTCGAAGTCTAGAGATCATGTAAACATGAAATAAGTGTGATTTATTTGGGGTTGGGGGGCATTGCTGCCAAGGCAGCCAGGCAGAAGCGTGGCTTCTCATATGAATTGGGATCCCATTTGCATTAGATTAAAGCAAGAAAAAATTGCCAGCAAAGTGGGATTAAGAATATTTATGGATCCTATTGGCTTGATGTATGTGTCTCCCAAGTGATGGAAACTGAGTACAAAATTGAGAAACTTCAGCAATCTGTGGGGGAAAGGAGACAGACAGCAATGACTTTTTAATGCTTTATACATTTTTTTTCCATGAATATGGTGCTCACAGAGAGCAATTATAATGAAAGGTTTGAAAAAGAAGGTGAATATAGCAATGTTTTGTCTTTCTAGAAAGACCAATCCATCTTAAGATCTCAAAGCACTTTTCAGACTGAGGAAGGTCTTAACTGCATTAGGGCAAGAGCCCTAAGTAAAATTCTGTCAATACCAAACCCTTTGCAGATGTGATGGCGACTAATACCTGCCCTTCAGGTGCTCTGGACATGGAGAACAGTCTGCTTCTCTTCCCAGTGCAAAAACCTGTATGTAGAACTTGAATTTCTAACCCTCAGTACTTCCCAAGCTGTCTCGAGCACAGAGTGCACTGTGGCACAGAGCTGTGAGAAGAGAGCACAGAGAAGGATTTGAGTGCAAGCTTTAGGGATACGGGGCTGAATGATCTTTACACAAAATGGCCACAGAAAAAGTCCAAACCACTAAAGAACAGGTATCTAAAATGACTTTACAGGCACAGAGGAAATAATAGAGAGAGACTGAAATGCAAAAGGAAACCTAACAGAAAACTGGACAGACAAAGGTACAACCTGGGTGTTCTAGATCCAGCTAATTACCTACCTGATTAGTTTGTACTGCTCTCTTTCTTTGAGAGTGGTTTACTGTGGTTCAACACCAACCTTTTCTTGATCAACTTTAAATAAGTCAAGATGAGCCTGATTTAAAATTTACTGGATGTCTGTACACCATTCTTATAACTGGTGTAACCTCTCCTTTTCTACTGATGAACCTATGTGCATTGGCAGCCCTGTAAAAACTGAGTTAATACTGCAGCATGAAGCACTTTCAGAGGAGACCTGCACACATTCCTATTTCCAGGAGTGCCCAAAACTGTATCAGACTTGGCTTTAAAAGCCTCAGTGCTGCTGGTTGGGTTCCTGCATACCAGGGCACATGAGTTTTGTTAATTGACTCAGGCAACTCCCTCCAGAAGCCTCAAAGTGCACAATGGAATCTCACACCCTTTTCATTCCCAACACTTTTGGTGTAGCTTCCACTGTCCTTAAATGGGGTTCCAGGGTTCCAGCATGCTCCCATCACACACCTGCAGGATCAGAAGGAGCCTCCTTTCCCTGCATCATTTCTGTAGCTCAGATGTAGCTCCTCCAAACTCTTGTTCCTCCAGACTTTTATCTCTCTCCCATACTCCTCTGTAAGATAAAGCTGGCTCCCAAGGGACAGCTGACCCTTACAACCCACAACCATAACATCCTTTCATGCATATTTGGTCCAAACCCACACTTCTAGGTAGGACATCCGCTCTTTCCTGGTTTTGTTTTGTTTTCAGGCTGCACAGACAATTCCCTGGGCTGCTCCAGCCTTGGGTACCGTGGCAGCTCTTTGCAAACATCTCCAGCACAAGCAGAGGCTGTAGCTGGAGCTGTGTCTGCTTGGCCTGAGACCAGATCACAGGAAACAGCAGCCTGCCCTGCAGAGATCATTTCCACCTTTGTTAGCTTTTGGCTCCAGCATCTATTTTGATAGATGCTGAGGTCTGAAGCTGCTAGCAAGGAAATGGAAAAGGGGAATGGCCATGCTTTAACTCTTGCTTGGCAGCAGCACTACCCCATGGTGTAGTTTCCATGCCCTGATGTTGATACATTTAACTAACACAAAAGTAGAAAAAAGGAAAAAAGAAAAGAACAGGAACCACTTGCTTAGAAAAAGCCATCACTGAGCCATGTTCCCAGGCTGATCCATGAACACAGAGGAAGGAGGCTCACCAAGGCTGGTTGGTCACAGTGCAACCCATTTTTGTGGATTGGGATAGTCCTGTACCAGCACCCCATCTCAGGAACCTTGGCTAATGCATGAGTGCTGAATTTTCAGCCTGGAAACACCTCAGTAAGGACAGCATGAACTCCTCTGTAACCCCCACCAAAGGAAAACACAGCCCAAAGCACCAGCAAAGACAGAGCAGGGGGAGAATGGCCACAGACCCACATACTGCACCTCATCAGCTCTGCCAGCTCCCTTCACACCACCCTGGCCCCAAAAAACACCCTCAGAGCTCTGTGTCCCACCATCAGGCAAAGACATACACATCATGAATTCCCCTCACATCTGCCAGAGAAGTGCAAGGAAGTTTTACAGTCCACAGAACATGATCCTGAGGTACAAAGCTATGACAAGCGGAGCCCAAGGGTTAAAGCTGGGCTTTGCTTTTCTGCTGGCATTCCATCAAAAAGCATTCCACCCCCAGCATTTCAAATTACTACAGATAAAGCAGCAACAAAGATGCAAAACTGGTTTAGAAAGTACCTGATAATTTCCTTTTAAACTTCCACTTCAGAGCGAAAAAACCTTCTTGCTTTGAAACAAATGGCTCTGAACAGGTGGAGGTGGGGGACGGACAATGTGTCCATCTCATAAATTCATGTTTGAACTGAAAAAAGGAAACAAACTTCTAAGGATTTGCAGCCTCAGTAGCTGGGTATATTCCTCCCTCAAGGATCTTTATCTACTCCTCCTTCATCACAGCCCTACTGCACAAAAAACATAAAGAAAAAACAAACTTCCTGATTCAGATAATCATACTGGTGGATTGACATAGTTACAATTTATTTTGCTACAAAATTAATCTAGAAAACTCTGAAATGAGGGAATGAAACCTAGGACCACAAAGTTAAAGAGGAAAACCAGGAAAACATGACTGGTAGGGTACATACAGAAAATTTCATCTATAATAACTAGAGGTGGACAGTGAAGGTAAATTAGTTATCACACACTAAATTTCTTTGTTGGACCCTTCTCCAGAATGAAGGGCTGGAAGGTTTGATGCACAGGGTGGATGTGAGGACTTTCAGCATCAGAACTCAGCCACTGAACTGCTCCTAGCTCCTCTGTAGCCTGCGGGAACTCAGAACCCTTGGTGCTTCAGCTTAGAGGTGCCACAATGTAAAGAAAAAGCACAGAAAATAGAAAACCCCAGAGAGGTTGTTCATCTTTGTACCTCACTGGCTGCTGAGCACAAACACTGAAAAAATAATGGGAAATGATGGCTTGGCAATAACAAAGGCAGGAAACCACCTGTTTAGCATCCAGCTTCTGCCCAGGCTAACAGGGATAGGAGAGCTACTGCTTCCTGGAGCAGGGGACCTCACTAAATTGATGGCCCTGGCAGAAAAGTTGTGGCTGGGTCTTGACTCCTGTGCCCTGACCAGCACTTGCTCCACAGGTGTTGAGCACAAGGAGAACCCTCTTGCTGCTTGTGGCTTTTGTGGAGACCCAGCAGTGGGGATGAACAGTGGCCACTGGTGCAGGAAATGGAGAAGAGCATGTCACCCCCAGGAAATGGAGAGGAGCCTCTGTCAGCCCCAGGAAATGGAGAAGAGCCTCTGTCACCCCCAGGAACCTCCGCATCGCTGTCACCTCCTCAGCTTTGCCCTTTCCATCTGCCTCCTAAGCTGGAGCAACAAACAGATTCACCAGACAAGAGGTTGGCTGAGCCAAGGCTGGTAGCTCCTGGGGTGTCAGAGACCACCAGGATGTGGGTAAAAAGCCTCTTGTGAGCTTTGTGGTGAGCAGAACCCCAGAGTAGAATCATCTGCTCAAAATAGCACATGTGACATCACCTGTCAGCTGGCGTGGGGCACGGCAGCTCCACTCAAATAATAGCAATGAAACAATGCAAACAAGAACAGGGCTTAGTCACTTGTTCGAGTCTCATCCCCTTTTGTTTTTACAGATGTGCAGTTCATGGAAATGAGATGATTAGCTCATCAAAGCATCTGTCATCTGAGAGACAAACCAGCTTTTCACAAATGCATCCAAGTGACAAGACCTGTCGGATATGGGCTGCGGGGAATCTCTCTGAGTCTTATTTTTGGATCTATTATAATCAGCCTTACCAGTTTATTAGTTATCTCCGACACATCAATGGGGAAGGAAAAGATAAATACATTAAAACTTGTCATGGCAATCTAAAAATTGAGGGGGTTTTTTCCCTGAAGGAAATAAATCCTTGCACTTCTACAGCTCTTTCTTTTAATACAAGCTGTACAACTTGGTCTGTAACCCAGGAAGATTTAAATTAATTGCCAAATTATTTTAAATTATTAAGTTTTATTTTTATCTTCCTAAAATTGGAACACCTTAAAATGAATGCATCTGGTGGTCACAGGTTTTGCCAGTCAAAGCAAAATTACTGGTGTATTTAACTTTTGACAAGTTACTTTGCTGCTTTTCCAGATCAGGTGAGATAGAGTGGTCAGATACTTAAAAACTGTCAAGTGGAGCTCAGGGGACTTGAACTGAACATGGACCTTCCCCTTGGGCTTCCTGTGCCTGATGGCACCCCAGGGCATCCTGGCTGTCTGATGCACAACACTTGTGAGCACAGGGAGGTTTAGATTCAGCTGGAGCTGACGATAGGGCTATATTGAACCCTAGAATGGTTTGGGTTGGAAGGAACATTAAAGATTATCAAGTTCAGCAAAGAGACTTTTAGTGGCCTTCAGAATGCAGCAATGGAGCACAAAGGGGTTTAAAATTATTTTTTTTTTTTCATTATGAAAGACAAAATTGCTGGGGCTGAAAGGGAGATTACTCATTTGTTCTTAGACCTTTGCTGTTAATCGTACCACACCTACTATGGGAGCAGTGGCAAGGTGTTGGCTTGGGCTCCTGCTTGGCCTGGTGCTGCCCAGCCCAGGCTGTGCCATCCCTTCCCCTGTGCCCTGGAATCACAGCGCTGCAGGTCTGCACAGCTCCGGGCACAGCCCAAACCTCACCTGGGCTCTGCAGGCGGGGGGGACAGCTGGGAAGCCCAGCAAAGAGGGTTGTGAAAAGTGGAAACAAACAGAAATGACACAGCCTGGGCATGAAGAGACACGTACAGTCGGCGTGGGGGGAAAAAATGGGTTACAATGTAAAATCAAGTATTATCTGTCAGTTCTAACTAGCTCCTGACAGCATGACAGCTCCTTGCAAGCACAGAGACACCGTTTGGCCTCAAACAGCCCCAAGCACAAGACAGTAGAGTGGGAGAGGGCTGGGAAATTCAAAGAACTAATCCTTAGCCTTGCTGCCTGGCCTGCTAATGACACCACAATAGAACATTTTTATGTAAGTGCAGGCTGGCCTTCCCTTCACCCATTCACATCAGAGGGGACATGGCCACTTCAGGCTGTCACATTTTCATTTTGGCTCATTCTTTGACCAGATGCAACATTAGCTGCCTGCAAGCAATGGCCATGGCCCTGTAAAATGCCCATGGTGTGTACCCTGCCCAGATCCTTGGGTACTGCCTCACACCCAGCCCCTCTGCCCCTCAGAATGCCCCCCACAGCACAGGCTGAGGCTCAGCCCTGCTCTCCCAACACTGGGCACTATCATCTGAAGCAGGAAATACTTGTGCTGGGCACTGCTCATCAGTGTTTAACAAAGCTTTCCAACCTCTGCTTCCTGCATTGTGCACCTTTCATCAGTTTTCTGGTGAGCACTGAAGCCCCTTTTGTGTGACAGGGATGATGGGAAGAGACTTTGGTATAGGCAGCTGCATAGCCCACCAGGCTAAAATGGCTTTCCTCCTTCCATCCCTATTCTCATGATTTTCTCCTGTTTTCTATTCACCCCTTTCCCTTCCTAAGCCTACCAGCATGCCTGAATGTCCTGTTTGCCCCCAGGCAGGTCAGGATCAGCAGCATGGTGGCAAGGAGAAAGCCTCCCTTGTTTGGTGGCCCTTCCCAGCCACTGTGTTCTTGGGACCTCCGGAGTCACAGAGATTTTCTATCAGGACCTGCTTGGGGATGGCTCAGCCCAAGCTCACAGGTATGTGACAGGTGTAAGAGCTGTGTGGAGGCCTTGGCAGGTCCCTCCTAATGCCTGCGCCAGGCATGGTGTGGGGCAGGGCACTGCAGGTGGAGGCACAATACTGCATGGTCACTTTGAGTAGCAGAAACCACTTGCTTGGATCCCCTCATCCTCTTCCAGCCACAACCAGTGCCAGTCCTGGGCCCAAATGGACAACTGAGCCCTCCCTGCAAATTAGAGATGCTCAGAGCTGGTGCACAGCAGCACAGCCTGTCCACTCAAAACCAAAGGAAGGAAGAGGAAGATATCCATCAGCTCCTAACCAATTCAACCCTACCATGGGCTGAGCTATTTGTAAGAATTGATTACTTGCCTCTTTCCCTTGAAGTCCTAGCTTGGCTGTTCCCTCATGATTCAACATCTCCTCCCAAGTATATCCTCAGCTTGTTCCAGACATGATATCAACAAATGTCATCTCCAGGTGGAGACAATGCCCCAAGTTAGCAGCTCAACAGATACACCAGACAGCTGTGATGGTAAGCAGAGGAAGGAGAGCCCCACAGGTGGTGGTGATGCCCTGAAGATTGTGTGCTAATCATGATAAATTAATTGGCAGACAGGAAAAATCTCATTTTCCTCGTTTTAAACACACGTAAATGATACTAGGAGCTACTTAATAAAGTAACTGACAGGACTGAAAAACCTACAGCATTCCATAACTTACTGGATTCCAAGGAGAAGCAAGTCAGTAAGAGACTTTACATTTTCAGCATTTTCTTTCTAAATTTCCTTTTTGTTCTACAAAAAGAAAAAGAACAGAAATACAATGGCAATTGTTGAACATTGTGATCCTTCTGTAGGAAACACTACACTGGGCCTGCAGTGACACAAAACCAGAGAATCAGATTATATCATTTTTCATAAAGTTGGGAGAGCTGGTCTCCAAGGGCACATACCGAGTCACTTAGCAGCTATCCTGCCATAATAGCTTTTAGCTTTCCAATGGAATTTTTCCTGGGTTTCCTCCAAAAAATAATAAGACTAAAGCTTTTTGGAATGAGCTCACTCTGTGGAATTTCCCCCACTCACCACTGGACAGCAGATGTGTGTCTGCAGGGCTAAATGCACGGGAGGATTTATTCCTTAGCTTAGGTGGTCTGGCCAGAAATCTGGGCCTGCCTGCAGCTGGGCTCTTTCCTCAGGCAGCAATGGTACCCCCAGTCCTGTCTGACCATTCCATGGATCATCAGTGTGCCCTGGCCACCCCTCCATGTCACATCACTTACAGCCACCCCTCCGTAAGGCTGGGGCAGAAGTGCAGCTGGCACTTCCAGAGGTAACAGCTTGGATTCCAGAAATCTTCAGTAAGGATGGCACTGCCTGCTGCCAGAGTTGGTGGGATCTGGGCACCTCATTCCCCTAAGTCCAGGCAGGAGTTGTAGCCCAGGCACTCCCATCCTAACACAGCCAATCCTGCAGGTAGCTGCTCAGCTGATCACTGTGATCTGTGGATTAGAAATCAACCGTCCACACAGAATTTGTGCCTGTTGCCTAGAAGACAAGCAGTACATCAGGGTGTCAAATCCCAAAAGGAAACGTCTTTAGCTTTTCGTGTTTCAGTCTCGGTGGCTGCTCAAAGACTTATTGTATCATTAATGTCTTCATGGAGCTTATTCTGAGTGGTTTACTGGAAAATTATGACTTGTCAGCAATTAGCATAAAATGAGTAGGAGCTGAAGGCAGAACAGCCCATTATAAAGGACTTTTTAGACAGAGCTCTGACGCTGGTTCTCAAAAGAATATTTAAAGAATGATTCCTAAACAGCTACAGGTCAAGCAGATATTTTATATAATGGATCAGGAAAGCCTGATTTACAATTGGAGTCCAAACAGTTCCTTGCTTTTGAAAACACAGCTTTTCTCCTCATCTTATAACTTCTATTTGGAAAAACAAATCCCCTTGCAATGCACACCTGGCTTTTCATTTGACTTCTCCAGAAGGTTCTAGGAAGAGACCATTGAACACAGCAGAGTCTCTGAATACATCAGGCCACTCCTGTGTACCTACTGCTTTAGAAGCCAACTGAAATAAGAGGGATAATTATACTTTACACTTCAGGGGTCTGCATAAGCCTTCAGAAAAGGTGTGAAGGTAAATTTAATCCTCCAGTCACATTCTCCCAGCTCTGCTTTGGACAGCTGGTGGGTTCATTTGTTTGTCACATTGGAAAAACCAAGAGAAGATGTCAGAGCTCTCTGGCAGTTCCCTTTGGGCCATTAGGTGATTCTCCTCCATGGCTGACAGTGAAACTGGGATCCCATCCTCTCCCATGGTAGGGCTTTACATGCCCTGTGATCAGGGAAGGAGGTGGGTTAGCAGCATGAGACCTTGCTCTCTTCCATGTGAATACTCTGGGTAATTAATCTCACTACCATTATTTGGGTAAGGATATGAAAACAGACACAACAGCCCAGGGACAGCCAAGAGACCACAGGTGTCCTTCACCCCATTTGCCATTGCTGGAATCTACTGGCTCAACCTGCTCCTGTTCCACTTCAAAATCCTGCCAAATCTCCAGTGCCAAGAAATCACTGCCTACTTCTGGGATTATGATGCATTCCTTCCTTAGACTTACAAGCCCATTTCCTTCTCAGTGGCAGAGGATTAAATTTCTTTCAGAATCAGCGGAAACACTCTGTGCTCTTACATATAACGTATTAGTATTAGAGCAAATTCATCTCTGATCTCATTCATCATTTGCTTCAGTCCTCTTGGCAGACAATTTATCAGTCTTTTAACAGCACGGGCTTCTTAGAGAAACAAGCTGTCTCAGAGAAAAAGCTTTGGCATCTGGTTCAGCCACTGAATTCCAGCATGATCTGAGTCCTGAATGGACAGCAGCACAGGTCCTGCAAAATTGCTCAGCTCCATATGGCTTCCTATTAGTGACCTTCATCAGAAACCTGAGGCTTCCACACTGAAGGTTCATCTGTACCAACCTGCTTACATACACCCAGGCTCCACATGCTCTTCTGAATGACTTTCCTTCCCACATTTCTCATTGTCTGTGAAGTAGTGCAGAAGTGGATTAAATAAGCTATCAACTCAGTTAGTGATAATGAGAAAATTGAAACAAGCTGTTCCATAAATGTGATCATTATCTAGTAAATTAAATGAGATACTCAAAGTGTCCATCCAGCAGTGGCCAAGGAACTTCTCTTACTCTGCATTTCTTTTATCTGGGAGAAGCAGGAAATTATCACAACCTCCTGCAAACCAGAGACTTCAGTGGACACCCTGTCATTAAAATCATCTGGCTTTCCACACTTTCTGCACTGCACAACTGCACAGTAAGTGCTGGCTGGCAAAGACTAAGACATTCAGCTCTGCATGTTGCTGGGGCTAATGGCCTGTTAGCAGGTACCAGATTCCTGTGTTTTGTCTCCTGGAGAGTGGGGCTGGGGACACCACAGGACACCAGGGAGAGAACTGCTGTCATGCACATACAGCCTAGAAATCCACTGCAGGTAATCTGGGCTGGAGGGATAGCTGGGGTTTGGGAATCTACTGAAGATGCTGGGAAAGAGTCAAAGGGCAAAATTCAAAGGGCAAATTAGAAAATATTTTTTACAGATGGATAGAGGAAAGAAGCAGCAGTGCTTCATACCTGGTTGTTTACTGGGATGTCACTGAAGATGGTGGGCAGGAGGCAGGAATCAGCCTATCTACTGCTCTCTGTCTTCTGCCTAAATGCTTGAAAGCCTGAATCTCAGGAAATGCAATTTAAAAAAAGTGCAGAAATTGGGAGTACGCATTTAATCTCTTGTTTTCCCATGCAAAACCTTGATGAAAAGCAAAATGGTTTCTCTGTAGCTCTGTTGATCCCATCCATGCCAGGCCAGCCTGCTCTCTGCACCCTTGTTGTAGGCACACCCTTCAGTGGTGCTGCTCAAATACAAGAGATGTGCAAGGGACCCAGCCCAGAGTGGAGGAATGATTTCACAATGGGGTCGATGAACCACTGAATCATAAAGGTTGGAAAAGACCTCCGACATCTTTAAGTGCAGCCCTTAACCCAACACTGCCAAAGCCCCTAAACCTTACATGAAGGGCCACGTCTGCTCCTTTTTGAACACCTCCAGAGATGGTGACACCACTGCCATGGGTGGCCCGTTCCAATGACTAACCACCCTCTCAGAGAAAAAATTCTATCTGATGCCCGACCTGAACCTCCCCTGGCACAAGATGAGGCCATTTTCCCTTGTCTTGTGGATGCAGAGAGCTTGTACCCAGCAATGCTCAGGCATGCTGTCACTGTCAGATACTTCCACTGAGGTGCAGCAGCTCTGGGTGTTTTGGAGCTGACACAAGAGCCTCAACAAACCACAAACAAGTGACCAAACCACAAAATGCAAAACAGGCCCATGGTATCCCCAAGAAGTCAGAACTGCCTGCAAGGAAGCAGGTGCTTCTGGAAAAGGTGGTGCTGGGCACTCTCCACGAGAGCACTTTGCTCCAGCAAACCCCCTGCTCTCTCTTTCAGGCACATTATCCTGGGGTTGGAGTAAAGACACAGGCAAGGAGCACAATGCTAATCCAGAGTCTGAATCCACCAGAGCCAAACGAAACCTCTGTGGCAGCACTGGAGAGCAGAAGCTGCAAGCTCCAACTGGCCATGGGAGGGCAAACTGCTCCAAGCATTGCTGTACAGTTCAACACCACCACTGCTAACTTTGCTTGCAGTCAGCCTCCCTTCCTGAAAGGCAATCCAGGCCTGCCTTCCAAGGAGTTTTAATTTAATTGCTTGGAAATTTTGGAAGGGCTTTTATTTCAATCAGACAGAAGCTTTGGAAAAGGTAATGAGCAAAGCAGGACACTCTGGGAATGTCCTGCTGCTCCCGGGCCAGCACAGGAATTCCTCTTTTCCCCAATGGCACTAATATTAAGGCAGGCCTTCAGCATAACCCAGTCAAAGCAGGCTGCTAGGAAACTGCTGGAGACAGTTAAAAATAGGGATTGTGCTGATCCACTGTTAACTCTTGATGGAGAAGGCAGCGATTCCTTGCTGAGGGCACATCACTGCCACTGCTTTTATTTAGCAGTGTCTCCCCTGTGCTGCCTTTGATTGTTCCAGCTCTCTCTTGTATTTTCCTTTATAGACTGTTTTTCTCCTAACAGCAGAAATCAACTCAGAAGAGCTGTTTTTGTGGCTGGCCTGTTTTCAGTGCTTTTTCTGCCCTGCAGTCCTGATGGCAATAAGCATCAATCAACAAGGAGTGGGTACTGCAGCCCATCACCATGGAGAGGAGCAGGGTGTCAGCACAGGACCTGGAGATCACTCTGCCCAGCAGCATCCTCATGTGTCTGCACGCACATCTCCACTCCTTATTTTGTTGCCTTTTAGCATGGAAAAGAAACAAGGTGGTGTCCTTGCAAATGTCTTTATCACTTTTTATTTTTGAATTTCAAGATGAAGATCAGTTGAGTTTTGTGTGCATGGGCCAATTCCCAAATGCTTTTATTTCCTTTTAGTGCTTTGTATGGCCCATAATATACAGTACTATCTTAGCTGAAAAGTGGTGAGGATCATTAACATCAAGAAAAAACCAAACTTCAGAGCAGAATGCCAGGTCAGCCAGCGAGCTACTCACTACCCATTTGCAGACAGTGCCCTTGGCAAACACTTCTCATGGCTGTATAATGCCTAGGATGGAGAAAAGCCTCTCTGTCGTCCTGAAAAATGAGGAATGTCCCTAGTACACATCCATCTGCTAGGAGGAGACAGGTCATGATCAATGAACAGTGAAATATTTGGAGTTTAGTTATAAAATTAGGAAGCAAGTAGACTAGTATGTACTCTCTCAAGCCAGCTGTCACTGGCACCTGAAAACCCTTGGAGGAAACAAAGGGACTTGTTCTATTTCTCTGTTCCTTGAAGTACCATGGAGCAACTGATGGGCAAAGCTGATTCAAACACCATTGCTCAAATGGATCAGCATAGAAATGCAGAGGGTTGAAAGCAAAAGGCACAAATTGCAGCCAGGTTTGGACTGATATCTTAAGCTTTTATATTTTTCAGATTCTGTGCTATTTTAGTGTTTAGTTCTGGGTTTCAAATTAGCTCTCTTCACAGAGTGGGCAGGCAAAACAATTCCTTTTCTAGCTTGGGACCAAGGACAACTTATACAAATTTGAAGCCCAAGAAAATAAACAATAGTGAAGTGAAGAGAAAAAACCAGGGAGGATGGAGCTTCATAACCTGAAGCTGTAATTGGACGATTAACTCCAATGTGCTGATGGACCAGAACTTATAAAAGTGTGAGACCTCCTGATCAGTCATCCATTTTTGTGACCATTTTGGGGTCATCTTGGGTGTGGCTCAGCCGGGCTCTTGTTCTGCCCAGGTGTGCCCAGTGAGGCCTTTTAATAAATCCCTGCTTTATCCTTTTGCTCTGTCTGGTCTCTGTTCCAGGTCAGCCTCTAGAATGTATCAGGACAAGAAGCCTTCCAGGACCAGAGATAAGCAAAGCCAACCTGTGTCAGCCTGACCCCTGACCTGAACAAAACCTGAGTCACAAAAACTTCAAAAACTGCCAAAATGAGATCCTTATCTACCACCCCCTCTGCCTGGCTGGTAACAACCCACCCTGTCCAATCACCAGGAAGGGCCAAATAATCTGGGCTGCAATTTCTCAGTGACCATGCAGATGTGGAGGTGTAAACCTGGTGCTGTTGCTCACAGACCTGGCAGCCTTCCCAGTGCCATAAAGAGTTTTGCTCGAGTAAGCACCCAGGAGGGTCCAGCAAGCTCCAGCAAGCACCAGCTCTGCTTGGTGAGTGGAGACCTTGCCAGAGCTGGGAAGAGGCACTCGTGCAGAGAGGCAGCCTGGTGAGAGGTGAAACTCTCTGCATTCAGGGCAGGAAGGCCAGGAGAAACCAAGCACCGACTGAAAGGGGAGCTGCCCTGTGCTTGAGCTGCTCAGCTCAAATCCATCCTCAAATCCTGACAGCGAGGAGCTCAGGGCCCTGCTAATCCTGTGCTCTCACATCTGCACAGCTCCATTAGGCAGGAGGCAGCTGCTGACACTGCTGTGCATTCAGTGCTGACACCTTCAAGTGGCTTTTGGTCCTTTTATGGTCGGCCCAGAGTTTGGCTGTGCCTGAGGGCTAAAGCCACTCAGCAGCAGCACTCCTGTTTGGTGATGGAGCCTTGGAGGCCACATAAAGCACCATCCCCAGTGCATGTGGTGAGGGAAAGCTTTCTGGGGCTGAGCTTACACAGCAAACCACCTGATCACTGCCTGGCTGTGAGCATGGCAGGGTGTGGGCATCACACAGAGCCAGACCTCTGCTGTGCTGTGGTTTCCAGGCCCTGGCACTGGGCTGCTGCTAGAGCTGGGCAGGTAAGGAACAGCATCACCCTCACAGTGAGCAGCACAGCAGGGGGCTGGCAGCAGGGCCCAGGGGAGCTGCTCCCCTTCACAAACTCTGTCATGGTTCCTGCAATGTGAGGGACCAATCCAGGCAGGATCTTCCCATTCTGCTGCTACTCCAGCAGGAACAGGAGTTGGGTTCACAGCAGCTGATCCCAGACCCTAGTTGAAAAGAATGCTTCCAGATCATTGCACAAATCATAATAGTATTAATGGAATTACAGGAAATCCTTGCTTTTCTAACTCCTATTCCAAGTTGAAAAGCAGTGTTACTAGCAGGCACACATGAGCTCAGCTGCTCTGATTAAAGAACAACTCTCTAATCTCTGCCTGGACTCTGCCCTGGGTTTTAATGCCTGATTAACTCCCCCCTGCCAGGATTACTTTGCATCTTTGCATATTTTGGAGCTCTTCATTTTAGTTTATTTCTACAGACAAGGAGCCATTTGAAACAACTTTCATTTTCACTGGCAATTTAAAGCACTGTGTGTGAGTTTATGGCTGAGTGGTGGCTGGAGAACAATTCAAGGTACTTTTAGGGCAATCTACTTCTTCTCTGGGAGCAAACCTAGGACAGAACACTCTCAACACC
The DNA here is from genome assembly GCA_013397245.1 of Thryothorus ludovicianus. Taxonomy (NCBI): domain Eukaryota; kingdom Metazoa; phylum Chordata; class Aves; order Passeriformes; family Certhiidae; genus Thryothorus; species Thryothorus ludovicianus. Next base: position 480,302 of record VZTB01013174.1, on the reverse strand, counting down.
AAGGAGGGTATCACTGTGTGTCTTAGCCCTCTGAGAGACACCAAATGTCACTTCCAGAAAATCACCAAGTTACCACCAGTTTCAGAAGTGGCTGGAAGATCGACTCCCTATCCTGAGATAATAGAGGCCCTTCATAAAAAATAGTAAAACAGATTTTAGGCTTTTCATTTTCCTGCATAACTCAAAAGTGTTGCAGAAAACACAAAACTTATCACAGCAGTTATTTAGGCATTAAATTCTAAAATCTCTTCCAAGAAAAAGATCAAAACTAGCTAGAAAGGGTTTGGAGCCAAGAGGGTTTGCTGTGAGCAGTACCTAATGCTTTAGGTGGTTATTGCTTCCACAGCCTTCTCCAGTTGTCCTGTCTTCTGTGTACTGACAAATACCACCCTTGAGGATGTATTTTTTTGTGCAGCAAAGGCATTTCAATGTAGAACAACAAGATTTACAGATGGGCAGGGTGGAATAGGAAAGGAGGAAGGAGAATGGGGTTCAGTCACTGCTTCAAGACCAAAGAAGCAAAGAGAATATTTTCACAACAGTGCCCTTAAAGGAGGAAAACAATGTCCCTGTTAAATCAGGTAACTGGGTCACACCAGCGAGCTGATGGAACACCAAGTCCTGAAGGATAACCATGCTTTGGGGTGGCAGGGTGGAAAGCTTCCTGCAACAGCTCAATGAGTAACAGCACAATGAAACAAAGAGCATATCAGGTGATTCATGCACAGCTCTGCAGGTGCCCAGCACGCTGCAGCCACCAGAAAAGGCTCACTCGTGTGTTAAGGCAATTCTGCCCACAGGCTGTCCCAAGCCTTCAGCATTTTTTCCTTCCTTCCTTTGTTTTTGCACACATCCAGTTGTTGAGGATGTTCATAGAGAAATGGGATTTCTGGTCTCTGGAAGCCCATCTGCTCCCACTGTTTATTTCCTGAAGTTGTCACAGTCATCTCATAATAAATTCCAGTGTCACGACCACACTGCTGGCTCTTCCCATGGGGAACACAGAGGGAAACCACCCTGATGGAGAAAACAGGCCCACGCTACCCAAAGGACCCCAAGGACACAGAAAAGAGCAGAAGGTATCCCTGTGTTTCCTGAGACTCCCACCAATGAAGAAAAATTTGGGAAATATGATTTGTTACAGCAACACATCCCATCAGGCTGGAAAGCTGAGGACTTGCTCTGCAAAGCACTGCTGGGACACTGCACACCTCCAGTCCACCAGAGCTGCCCTCCCAGTGGGGTCACTCTGGCTTGGTGCTGATGTAACCAATCCTGACTGGCCAAAGAAGGCCACATAAACTGGCTGAAGGGATAAATCTGGCCACAGGTTTTCAGAAGCTCAAGACCTTTGAGGTGGATCTCCCCAAGCCCTTCCTTGCTGTGAGCACATCACCAGGAGCCCGCATGACTGAGCATTGAACTCCTGGAATAAAGAACTACAGTAAAAGGATTAAAACTACCCTCCAAAAAAGGATTAAAACAAACTCCTGTCCTACTCATGACTGGAAGACAAGTCCTTCCTTTTAGGCTTGGTTTTACTGAGCCTCCTACACTGCTCAATACAGTCTTCTCCAGGTGTCTTTCTTCTCATCAGCTCTGTGGCCTGGCTCTGCACCCATGTTCTGTTCCTCTGAGGAGCCTCCAGCTGGTTTCTCAGGTTGGGCTCCTTGTCAGGCTATCCTTGCCTCCCTTCCCCATTAGGCTCAGCGCCCCACAGCCAACTCAGATGTTTGTCCCAAAGAGCAGGCAATGGGAGGACAGATTTTTCTGCCTTTCAGAGCCAGACCTAGAGCAGGAGCACATCCCACCAGGACAGAATTCCAACTGGACACAGAGTAGACTACACACAGCATCCAATGGCTGGGGAATTAACTGTGCCATTGGCACACATGCTGTGGAGTGGCTCAGAGGGGCAGACTCAGAAGAGCAGACAAAGCAATACTGCCCAGGTCTGTGCACAAACCTTCAAATGAGCCAGCTCACATTTGGCTTCCACCCTTTCTGCACTCCTCTTTCCTGCCTGCTACAGGCCTTGAGTGTCTGTGCAGATTTTGCAAGGTTACCAACAAGTAAAACAGGGCTTTGCTCTCCAGCTCAACTCTTGGCTACGCCAGCTCCAGGGAGGAGCAGGGGTTTGAACTCAGCTCGAGTGGATCTGCTTACTCTGTCCCTACTGCTACACCTTGCAGCAGTAACACCTTTGGGGCAGATGAGCTCTCCCTTTTTGAATGCTCCCAGAGGGACTGTAGCTAGCCCAGGAGCACAGGCAGACTGGGGGCATTCATACCACCATGGAAAGCACACAGGCTATGCCATCTTCTCCTGAGGATTCACACAGCAGGGATAACATCTTAAGCATGGTGAATCAATAGGAATTACTGAAATAACCCAGAAAGAGATACAGTTAAGGTTTCCTTACAGGATGCACGTATTACTCAACTGAGCTGTCTTTGGAGGGGCCCACATGATGGAAGAAGCACTGTAGGCTGTCCTAAGTGAAGTGCAGCTTTGGGGATGATTTGCTGTCCAAAATACCAGCTGAAGACATGAGACTATGCAGAAGAAAGAACATAATCAGGGCTCCTCGTGATCCCGACTGGCAGGATGAGCATGTGCACCGTGGGAGAGCAAACAGACAGTGGGAGAGTGAAGTGGAGAAAATAAGACAAATGTATGAGAGGCAGATGAGTATTATCAGTTTAACCAGCAAAATACCATCAGCTCTGATGGGCTTGGGGTCAAGGTAAGAGGTGGTTAAACAAAACAACAAATGAGTTTGTTTTCTTTCTTTGCTCTCTTTCTAGGCAGCACTGGTAAATTCTACCCAGCTCGTGCCAGAGTACACGTGGTTTCCTTTTCACTTGTGAGCTTCCTTAGTTCAAGATTATAAATCTCATTTCTCCACTTTTCCAGAACAAAGACAGCACTGTTTTGTTACTGTACAGCTACTCAGTCACTGTTGAACCAAGCCAGAAAACCTGGTATGTCAGAAAAAGCATGAATAAAGGATTTGATTAGGGCAAAGGGAAGAGGGAAAGGGGAACAGATATGAGATTTTTCTTGTTGCTGCACTCAATTTTTAGAAGCAGCAGGGACACTGGTATTCCATTTGAAAACTTTACAATAAAGCCTTTAATAAACAAATTCTTGGCTGATACACTTTATATAAATTTAGGGATTCTGGTGGTAGCAAGGAGTTTTACACTTATGAAGTGCAGCTCCTAAGATGGACTGTTTCCTAATTTCTAATAAAATACCATTCACAAAGCTAATATCCACCTCAAAAATGGTCTTGTTAAGCTGCTGAGGACTCACTGCCTATGAATCTCAGCAGTGCTCCGAGGTAGAAAACACAGGATTTTTGGCCTTTTATTCCTACAGGCTGCATCGCTATTCACTTCAAGTAGAGAGCTTTCCAAATAGGAGCTGACCCGTTTCTGCCTGTGGCACTGAGGGCACCTCTCCCACTAATCTCGTGTGTCAGCGTGGTGTGGTTGGTAATGCTTGTCTCTGGGACAGCAGGTTAGGGATTTACTGAGTCCCACACATCATGTCCTTTAATTCAGTGTCAACCAAGGACAAGCCAAGGACCTAGGGCAAGGCGTGATCCATTACAATTTCATGCTGGGTGGGTGCTGTAATGTTAGAAACACAGCTCCAGCTTCCAGATGAGAAGCCAAGCCTGAACTGCCACCTGGCTGTACATGCTCCAGGTTTGGGGAGAACACTGCATTCACATTTTCCCCTTTCTGTCACTCAAAACACCAACACGGCTGAAACTAACGACGATTTAAAAACTAATGAAATAAATATGTGGCCATAAAATCAGAAACGGCGCAGTTACAAAAAGGAAAGCAGACAGAGAGAAATGCATTTCCCTCTATAAAGCTGCGAGGTTTCCATGGCAGGGCCATGGAGGTGGCCATAGGCAGTGACACCGCAGACACCGCTCCCATCTGCGCCCCCGGCGCTGCCTCCCTCCTGCTCAGGGACCCCTCGGCCACCAGCAGCCTTCTGCTCCGCTCTCACTACAAATGGCAGAGCCAGGGCTGACCTTTCATCGGGTGGCCACTGCTGGGCACACGTGTGGCACTGCTCGTCCCTGCCCTGCCACCAGCACCGGGCCTGGCGCCGCCCGCACGCCTCAGCTTCGGGCCTGGGTCCCCTCACATCCTGTGGGTGCAGGAGGGAGTGCGGATCTGCCAACATTCTAAAAAACTCCAGCACCATTTCTACACCAGCAACATCCTGCAGCTTCGGTGAAAGTGGTCTGGAAGGATATCTGGTGTTAATAAACCCACATCTTTTCACAGTAAAACAGAGAGCCTCTGGGGCTCACGCTAGGACTACAAAGCTTGTTTGTATACTGGAAGGCCGCAAAGAATTATCCCATCTGACTTCCCGTACATCCCAGCCTATTCAGTTTCACTCAGTTGCCCTGTATTAAGCTTAATTACCCCAACATTAAGATTAATGGCTTCTGTTGATTATGCCTATCTCAAAAGAAGGACTATTAGAGTGTTTGAGACAAAGCAGCCTCTGCTGTGGGTGATTTGTCCCCAAGGCTCGCTGTTCCCGCTGCCAAAAACACAAGCCCTGTTGAACTTCCTTTGCTTCTTTTCACCAGCCAGGGATGCATGCCCTGATTTACCTCCTAAGATTAAGGAGCCCTTCCATATCTGGTGCTTTCTCTCTGTGCAGGTACTTCGGCAGAGAAGTCAAATTGCTTCTCACTTCTCTCTGCCTTGCTAAACAGGTCTCTTGATGTCTATTTTCTCTAGTTCTCTTCTCTTTTTGTGGCTCTGTGTTGTGCCTTCCCCTTTTTTCAGACAAGCTGTTAAAAATCCAGGGGCAGGGCTGCATCTGTGGCTCACTGAACCTTGGGATGCTGCAGCCTTTAGCACCAGCACAGGGGACTTTCTGCACCAATAGCATCAAGTTTGCCAGATGAATCCACCTCCTGCCAAGGTGGGTTAAAATAAAATTGAGGCTGATAAAAAGGAAAAAAAACCCAAACCAAAATCAACTGGATTCTCCTTTGCTATTGTTATCCAGGAACTTGGGAAGCCTTTCTATAAAGCAACATAAGAAATTTGCTTTAGCTGTAGCCACTTTGGGCTTGTATTAGCCAGGAAAGATCTTAACACTGCTCAGAAACTTCTTCCAGCATCACTCCTGAACCAGAATCACTACTTTTCAGTTTAGCAGATAAGTGCAGATGTTGAATTCCTATGTTTGTGGAGATTTTGAAATTATTTCTTAAATTATTTTAATCCACTTACATTTTTTAGTGATCATTAAAGGGTACAATTTAGTACAACTTTTAGTGTGCAGCCCTGGGATGGACCATGGACAGTCACATTGTTGCATACTTGGCTGCTGCAGTGGAAATCACTCCCTCCTCTCCTTGCTTCTGGAAACAGAAGAGCATCTAAATCTCCATGGGGTTTTTTGGCCTTCAGTCCAAAACCAACTATATCTTCAGTGTGTGGAAAAGGCTTCACTTAGGAGATGTAATTTTCCTCATTAAAGACTACCAGCACAATTTGTCCTGGGTGGCTATCAGAGAGGAGGTAACCCAGCATAGGTCAAAGAGAAAAATACATTTTGAGCCTTGCTTTGTCCCTTCTCTTCCCTGCTGCCTTGTGCCAAAACTAAAAAGTCAGTTTAGATGGGATGAAGAAAAAAATATCACTGGTCCCTTTTTCCTGCCACAATCCTTCCCCTGAGCTGTCCCCAGTGCCAAGTGGTTGCATGGGTCACAGTACAGTTGGAGAGATTCCCTACACATCAGGTGTGTTTGAACTGAATCAACCCAGGACACCATACTAGGACAGGCAGACCCCAAAAGCAGCCCTGGGTTTTGGGCGTTTGTGTGTGCTCCTAAGCAGACAGATCATGTGTCTTCCCACTTGTCCCAAACCCCCTATTCATCCCTTTTCTGTTAATATTGCTGTTCTGCAGGACTTCATTCCCTGAAAGACTCAGACAAGGCAACTTCTTCTTACTCTAGTTTTCAGTTGCTGCCATCTGCTTTATCTGCTTCCCTCTTCAGACCAAGCTCAGCCCCAAGTCTGTCAAGGCTACTGCAATGGCAAAAGAAACACGTTTCAATGTGGTGAGCTGGCAAACACCTGGAAAGCACGTAGAAAGAAAGAAAGAAAGACAGGATGTCTTCCTCCAGGGTTTCCAACAGTTGTAGTACTTCAACCTGCGCAGCAAAGCCTCCTTAAGTTTACTCCAGCCATGAACTAGTTGTGACTAGGTTTAATACAGTCCCTAATAGAAGGGCTGTGAAAGTAAACTAGCTTCAAACCTCATTAAAATCTTTAACAATTAATTTGCTTAGCTCTACCTGAAGGATGAGATTGCCTGGACCAGACAATCTCCTTCCCTTATCACTTAATACTATTGCTTTTTAATATCAAAATAACATGACAGTGGTACTATACTCCCTTCAAGACAAGGTTCACAGCACAAAAACAGGCCACCACTTTTTATTTCGAAAAATTGCTGAAAAAAATTTCAACAGAGGAAGCAGCCTTCCTGATTTTGTTTCTATCCAACCAAAATAGTGCTGTGCATATAAAAATCAGAGAGCAAAAGCAGCATCCCTGGACATTTATACAAGTGCAAGCTTACCAGAGCTGTGGCCCAAAAGATTCACAATCTGAGAGCAGAGGCTGTGATCTGGTTCTTGCTCTCCTGCATGTCCCAACTCTTTTCCACTCAGTCTGTCAAGAGTGTTTGCAAGGCTCCACAAATTAACATTTGAGAAACTTTTTGAGATCTTGAGATAAGAGTGGCTATAAAATCCCCCAGAACTATTGATGTGTTTTATTATTTATTAACACTGCTGTCATCCACTCAGTCTGGAGCTCTTGGAGTATTTTGAACAACAAAGAGAGCCACCATGCCTGGGCAGGGGCTTGAGTTTTGCAGCAAAGTGAACCCTGTGGGCTTCAGATGGCCATTTTCATGAGCAGGGAAAAGCAAAGCAGAGAGAAAACGCCTCCTGAGCTGCCAAGTCAGGCACTCATTGCCCCCTGGAGCAGTGTAGGGGCTTTTGGAAGTGTCTGGTGGATGAGGCAGGGTGTCACTCAGAGGTGGTAGGCTCTGCTCTATGGCTGTGTCACAAAGTGCAGCCTTGATACGGCGAGCCTTGCCTGTTCAGCCCCTCACACGGGCTCGCATCAGCAGGGAGAGGCTTGTCCCAGCTGGGAGAGGTCGGTGGGTCAGGAGGGCAGAGCAGCACCCACGACCCCTCTGGCCACAGGCTGGACCTTCCCCAGCGGGGGTGCCTGCATCCAACCGGGGCTGGTTTTCTCTGCATTGTGTCTGTAATCGAAGCACAAAAGCCGTTCGTTTAAGTGGGTTTAAATGGTTAAAGGCACTTGTTCCTCTGAAAAGAGAATGAAATTGCTATTGACACCTTTATAAAGGACGGGCTTTTCAGGCTCACTAGGAAAGCAGTAGATGAGGAGTCTTCCTCATTTTGTTGCCTGCAATTATATCTGCAGCCTCCTCCATTGCTCTCGTAAAAGGAATAGGTACCGATATCTTCAAAGGGTGGGAAACTTAATGGTCTCATTGGTGGTTTGATGAATAATTCATGATTCTGCATTAATCGGGAAGTTAACTAAGGTCTGGAAAGAGATAGTCTTTAATGCAGAAATGCATCTTTGGGCAGTCACACTGGGTGCTGGGTGAGGGAGACACAGGATGATCTACACACCCACTGCATCTGTCAGAGAGCACAGATGGACGGGCGCTGCAACGCTGCCTTTGCTTAGTGCCATAGGCTGAGGGACTTTTCAAATGCAGGTGGAGACCTCCAGGTACATCAGACTTCCTTCACTCACCCAACTGCATGCTCAGGATGGGAACCCCTGTGTGTGTGACCCCCCAGAGCACCCCAGCAGAGCTCAGAGCAGGGCTCCACTGCAGGTGATCACTGAGCAGCACCAGGCTGTCCTTCAGCTCAGAGAACCTCAGCCCCGCTTTGGCACAGCCAACAAGGCCCCACAGGGAGTCACACCAGCTCTGTGCAGTGGCACATGCCATGAGAGGGCAGCCACCTCCATCCCTGCTGCATGGATGGGGGCTGGCAATTTTAGCCAGCACTTGGGGTGTTTTGCTGGGTTCCTCTTTAAAAGCAAAGCCATTCCCTCTCTGGGCTTTCTGCAGTGCCTCCCACAAGAGCCCATCCATCACTGCTGTGCTGGAATACAAATAAATAATATTGCACATGACTCACTGGTTGTACTTGTGAAACATGAGGAAAGAAGGTAACAGCCAAACTTGTTTAAACACATTGGCCTGGCTGACGTTTTTAAGAAAACAATGGCAGTGCTCTGCCCATTGGAGTCTTTTCAGAGAAACGCTAAACGTGCCATTGAAAATATCATCTGTTCAGATTCAGTTCAGATTTAATCATCCTCCATTCACCCTTCCCAAAAATAAAATGAAAAAAAAAAAAAGGAAAAAAGAAATCTTTCTGGCTGAAACATTTGGTTCCTGCTCAAGAATCTGGTCTGAATTTTATAAAGGTTTCCTGGAAGCGGAGATCAAGGGGCTGGTTTGGGGCTCAAAAAAGCCCTCTGGCAGGATGAAGAAGAGAAAACTGCCAGAGACTGAGACTGATACTTTGTCATTAGCTTATTGGGAACACTGCACAGGACTGTTCCTGCTAATTAAAACCAGTGGTGACCAAAGCTCATTTGCAGAGATTGGGCTTTGGCCAAGCGTTTGTGTGTGGATGAGGAAATGAGATCATAAAAGTCACAACTGGGCTCCAAGCTCAGGGTGTGTAATTGCCTCTCACACCTTGCTTCCCAGACCCTCCAAATACCCCCTTTTCTAATAAAAGTGGTAGTGGAGCTACTCATGTCTATTTGGAGCTATCAGAAACAGAAAGGGACCAGGAAAATCCCTGCACTGGGGCTGTCCCCTGTATGAGTGGATTAAAACTGCTCTGAGTTTGGCTCCCCTCCAGTTGAATGTGGCTTCTCTACTTATGACTTTTACATGCAGGATTTCTCCTCCAGTAAAAATGTGTGCCACTGTGAGTTTAGACAGAAGCATACTGAGACCCACAGGATCTGCCAGAGCTAGGACTTGGTTTACAGTTCAGAGAGGAGCAGCCTTTCCCTGCTGAGCCACAGAACCATGGGGATGGCTGAAACCCTCGTGTCTGACATCCATCTCAGAGACAGGCTCTCCATGACCACCCCCAACCCTATGGGTGGACAATGGACAGAGGCCCCAGCGGTGTTTCCCCCAAAATCTGTTGTCACACTTTTTTGTCCATGAGGTAGGTAGGGCTGGTGGGCTGATGTGAGCAACGCCGCAGAACTGCTGCCGACTTAAATATATGGATACACAGGGGAGGAAAATACGCACTGCCTTCAGCAGATACTGTGATCTAAGTCACAATACACCCACCGGCACGTCCACCCCCGTGGAATGTTCTGTCACAAGTGTCCCCTCACAACTGGGTTAGAGCAGTAAAATCACATAGGCACCTCTCCTATCCTACAGTAAGCAATGCATCCACACGCTGAGGCTGCCCCAGACACCGGGGTTTACTTACACCTGTGTAGTTTTGCTGGGAAGTTCCTGAGCCATGACCTAACATGCCAATACTTTTCCTCTAGGACTAACAAAGTGCCCATGTGGCACCCTCAGCCAGGCACAAATCTCTGCTGATAAAAGATGCCCAACAGAGAGAACAGGAAGGTCAAACCAGTGATTGAGACAACTCATTTCCTCTAATGGCATGTCTTCTCATTTTTTTTCTTCTGAGAGGATGGAATCAAAGCCTGAATTAACTAATTCCCTCCAGCTGTACACCAACTAATTGCACTGGCTGTATATCCCCAGCTCACTCCTTCCATCTGACAGCCATTACTCCTAATGTGCCTGAGAAGATGGTTTGTACATGGGGACTGGTCCTGTCTCTTTTCCCAAGGAAACAAGCATTCTTTGGAAAGCACCATTCTTTGCCATCAAAGCCTGATCTCATGGCTCTTTCTCCCAGAAAACACAATATTGAAGCAGAAAATCAAGCAGCAAATATCCTGTCTGAATGCTTGGGATTGCACAAGGTCACTTTGTTTCAAAGATCCATCATGTCCCCAGAACGTCATCAGCAACAAGTATCACACAGCAGAGCAGAGGGGAGATGAGGAAGTTTTTGAATTCCTGGTAATTTGGTGTTGTCAAGATGTTTGGTGTGTTATGGGTGACTTTACCAAGGGCCATGGGAGCACAGCCCATGCTCTGACCCATCTCTATCGCAAAGGCTGAACTCAGACAGGAAGGATCCCTCTGGATACCCATGAAAGCACACCTGACCCCCATCTCTCTTCAGGGCTCTCAGGGCTCTCAGAGGGACAGAGGGGACAGTTCTGTGTCCCTTATCTTCTGTGCATACTCAATGGCAACATCCCTTCCAGGGCTGCACATCCTGCACCCAATGGGACAAACACCCACTGGCTTCCATGGCAGGTTGGGGATTTACCTGTCTGGGGGAAGTCACAATTATCCTACATCTGGGTTTTCACCTAGAACTGGTCACTTCCACCAAAACAATTGGCCTGCAAATGTTGTTCCAGAGAACTGTGCAGGGCAGGCCCTGCTGATGGATCCAGGAAGAAATCAAATCTTCGGGGCATGAACTGGGAGACTGCTGCAGCAGAGGCCAAGGACATTGGAGCCAAGCCAGGAAATGAATGAATCCCACTGTGAAAGTGGTGTGGAGAGGAATGAGGCTGAAAGGGGCTGAGATCTCCCACAGTGGGAAAGGAAGGGTAAGATTGAAGGGAGGGATGGGACAGAACAGGCAAAGATTCCAATATCAACCCACCGAAGAATGTCTCCTGGACTTGCTCTGTCCTGAGGTGTCCAACCTTTGGTGTTGGGACCATCTGCCCAAAGGAAAAGGGAGAAAGGTGTTCAGGACAGGCACTTCTAGGCTGACCTGCCTTGCCTTACTTGCACCAGGGAGCTATCCTTGCTCCACCCCCTCCAAAACACAGCCATGAAGAGAAAGGACCTGTGGCAAGAGACACTGGGAGACACAATAAGGAAAAAGTGTGAAGACAAAACCGCCCTTGGGCTTTATCTCCTAAATTCAGATTGCCCTGCCAGAAGAAACTGTTATCTCCCCCTCCTCTTCCGCTACCTCTCACAGTTCTTGTGCTCCAGAGGAAAAGTCCCCAGCACTTCTGAAGCCCTCAATGTGGGCACTTCTCCCCAGAAGCCTTGTAAAACCTCCTCTGGCTCTCCACATAACTCTGTGCCCATCCTGGGTTTCACAAAATCCTCTCCATGTGCTCATGCTTGCTGGTGTCTAGCTCATGCTTTACTGGTTTATTTTAATCTGCTCACTTCTTGGGCTGGCTGCACACTGCTTTATTTTCTTCTCGTTGTTCCTGGATTTTATTAAATACAAACAGGTCCTCCCCAAGTGTTCCTTGCAAACTCAGACAGAATTGAGGCTCTCAGACCCCTAGTTCCTGCTAATGAGAAATTCAACAAGCAGGAGTGGGCAGTGCTCCTCCAGCTTCATCCCTTCTCCCTCTCCATGGGCTCCCTCCTTGCCTTGATCAAGCACATCACAGAGGTGAGGAAGACTTCTTTCTTAGCACCCAGAGACTCCAGTGTACTCAAGTACACCGAAACACAGCAGTTTCTTCCATCCTTACATTAAGTGGCTTTCCCTCACCTCCTCACTGCCTGAGCTGGAGGAGACCCCTGAGATGCAGTGGGGCTGCAGGAAACACCACTGCTTAGGAGAGAGGTGTGAAAACTACTCAGCTTCCAACACCTCTGAAAAGCTGAGTGTGTTTTACAGAGCTTTTGCTTTAACTAGAGGTTAGAAGGACTTCAGTTGTTTTGTCTGAGTGCCTCTGTGCACCAGAATCTGGGAATGAGCAGTGGCAGGACAATGGAAACAAACCACTTGTATAGATTGTTCCTATGTTTAGTGTTCACAGAGGAGACAAGAGCCTGAAATTCTGCCTCTGCTGACTTGCTAAATAACCACAGGTCATATTATGAAAGCAGACGTTTCATGAAATTAAGACAACTTTTCCATGTGTTTTACAAGGTGTCTGACCCTGGGGGCCTTCAACATCCTCTGTTTCATCTGCACCTCCTGTAATACACTTAAAAGCTTCAGGTACTTCTTCAAATGACTGCCTTTTACTACCATGGTCACTGTGTGCATCCTGGCCTGGCAGGCACTTTACCAGGTAGCTATGGCAGAAAATGTAGTCTGTGGGGGAAGCCCTGGACATCCATTTGTTCACAACATTCAGCAGCTGCCACCATCTGAGGCTCTCAAACAAGCACGGTAGAGCACCTGAGGCTTCCATAAAACCCTGTGCAAGTTTCACTATATTTTTTTTTTAAGATTTGAGCTTTCTAAATACCACTGCAAGCCCACTGGCAGGCAGTGGAGGTGGGATAGCCCTGGTGACACAGGGTCCCTGGCAAGCAGCTGTTGTTTGCACATCACACCATCCCCTGTGCTGATCTCAGAGTACCAGGCACCAGTGTAAGTCCAAGGCATGAGATTTGAGAGTTCTCCCCAAGAGCAGTAACGCAGCTCACTGCAGAGTCAAGCCAAGGATTAAGAAATTCTCATTACTACAATTTCCAGTCACATTTTTCAGAGTGTGACTCATTCAGGGCCATGCAGTAAATACAGGAAAGACCTAAAATAGGTCGAGGTGCCCTGATCCTCAGGGCCATGTGGGAACTACTCAACCATGCTTGTCAGATTGGGCAAGGAAAGTGCAGAGCTCTGGAGTTATGACAAGGTTTCACAACCTTCCATCCCAGAGCTTGGAGAAAGAAAATGATGTTAAAAAAATATTTAAAAAGAAATAAAGAACCCCTCCCAGCACTAATGACAAGATTACCTGCTGATGTAAAGAAAGGTACTGAAAAATAGTCTACACAGGTGGCTCTAAAAATTTTGAGACAGGAAAAGGAAAGAGAAATGTAATTGAAAGAATAGCCTCTCTCACACTAATGCCATTCTTGACATTGAACAAGTGATTTTAAAGATGACTAAAATAATATTTACATTCTTACAAAATCACTGGATTTTGAAGACAACTCTGTTAGGTCATCTCCAGGGAACAGAAGAATGATGGACTAATTATCTGTGTTTGCCAAAAAAATGCTTTGCTTCTTTTTGTTACTATTTGCTACACACTTCTCTCCTGGATTAGGACCTCTCTGTGTGAGATACTGCACATGCGGTCCGAGCAACAGCTCTGGCCTCCAGATGTTTACTCCTGGCGAGTGTTTGCACTGTGGTGGTTCTCTGAGGCCACATCCAAGCACAATAAAATCCCACAGCGAAGGTGAGCTCACCCTCAGCAGCTGCCAGCTCTGCTCTGCTCCAGAGCTCTCTGTTCACTGGTGTTACCCAGCAAATGCTGCTTGTGCTTTACCCAAAACCTGTTTGCTCTTGTTGATTAGAGAAAAAACAGAACTGACCCGAAACTGCAAATCAGGCCTTGGTTCCAAACTTAGACAGGTCATGCCATTATCCCCTCTTTTCACACATTGGCTGGTTTCCTGCTTCTGCTTAGAAATGAAAATTAACACGCATGAAGGGCAGTTTAGTGGGACACAGACAGGTCTGAACAGAGGCTTGGAAAACACATTAGGGGGCTGGCGAGGGCCACATCTGCTCCACACCAAACTCCCTGCACCCAACAGTGGCCACGACCCAAGAAACCAACAATTCTGCTTCAAAACAAGCCCTTGGATGATGCCACTGATTTCACGAACACCACTGTCTCTATCTCAGCACCAGTTTTCTCCCTTTCACCCTTTGATTCCGTCTCCCATCCCAGCAGAGGGGTCCAAGCAAACAGCTTGTGTGGGGCTTGGTTGCTGGCTGGGTTAAACCATGACAGAAGGGAAAGGGGAATGTGAGAGAAGCAAGCAAGTGAGGGATGTGTTGCACCAGGAAAGGTGGACTAAAGATCTCCGGTATGCTAGGGAAGTCTCACAGTTCTCCAGATAAATGGAGGGCATTCCCATCATTCTGAGTGATCATTTAACCTTCATCATCAAATCTCATTTCAGGATCAAATCTTCCCAAAGCCAGATGCCTGTAACACTGCAACCCTCACCATAGGACTTATTCCAGGTAATCTGCCTTTGCAACATGCTGTGTGCCTCCTTTGGCACTCTGGAAATTCATAAATGACATGGATAAAGGAGCAGCAAGCTTTATGCTTGCTCAAAGACAGTATAGGAGAAATGACCAAATATAACCTTATTTTTAATACAGTCTAATTCTCAAATCCACTGGGGAAATGCTGCCAGGTATTTTTCTGGTAAAGAAATATCACTAGCCTGAAGCCAAATGTTGATTTAAGGCTGTATCTGTGTGGAGAGGTTATAAAGCTAGAGATGTGATTCTAAGGGAGAAAAGGAATGGGTGATTTAGAACAAAAGACTGTGTTCAAAGTACTAATTACAAATGAACCAATTCTTGCACTAATGCCAGTAGAAAAACTTAAAAGATACACAAAGAGCATCACTAAAGTGCTGAGGTAGCTTCTGTCTCTTCACAGCCTGAGATGATCATTAATAAACATTCAGGTACTTGTGAAAATGTTTCCCAAGACTTCCTTAATTTTGACTAAACACTTAGTTCTCCAAAGATCTTTCCTAGAAGCCTGTTACTTATTAATTTCTTTTTTCTTGGACCTTCCACTCTGAGCTTTAAGGCTTTGATTCATGGAGCAGAAACAAGAGCATGTGATCTCATCAGCCACCCACCCTCCCAAATGCAGAGACCAAACCTTTGGTGCAAATCCTCTCAACCGCTGAGAAAATGTTAACCAGGAACACACTTGCAAAAGCCAGAACCAGTTTGTGAACAAACGAACATGTCTCACTGTAAGACCTTTGTGGGGGAAAAAAGAGATCTTACAGCATGGAATAGAAAGCAACATGTTTTTAATGGCTTTAAGACCTTTCATGAGGTATGAGCTGCAGATTATTGGGGTACATCCAGCTCATGGAAATCAGTGTGGTTGCATCAAGTTCCATGGGTCTAGATGGATTTAGACCAATTGGATATTGAGCACAGGCACCTCAAATAAATCTTGCCAGACCTTGCTGTTCCTAAACATGCTGAGTTTACTGATGTTTTTCATAACATGAAGAACATTCTAGTGGGTGTTAAACAGAACTAGTGCTCTCACATAACACATGCACACCAGAGGGTTCACAGAAGTACATCATGTGCATTAGCTTAGCTGCAATCCCTGATAAAGGTAAAATTGGACTCCAAACACAAATGAGAAACTTGAAGTTGTGATGATCCAACATAAAGTTTGTTACCACCATCAAGGCATAACTTCTTCTCCATCACTAGGTGGATATAATTTCTGCTGGAGGAGGACAGGCTAGGGAGGAGTTGAGTGCCAAGAGCTGATCTAAATACTTGAGTTAATAAGGGACAAAAGAGTAGCCCCTAAACCATGAAATACTGAATTGGATTTTCCTAAAATCTCATGAGCCATAAAAATGTTCAGTTTCCAGGGGGATGGTGAGGCATGTCTATCTCCAGGTTCTGTTGGCTCCCTTAAAAGCCCTGGTCTTTACCAGATGATGCATTTTTTAACCTTCATCCACAAAGCCTCCCTGAGTCCATCAGGAATGGGTTCATTCAGGTCAAGAGGAAGGGTCTGCCTCTCATACACACCCCAGACGCTTCCCACCTTTCTGCCATCCACACCACACTGCAGAAAGCATTCCCAGGGAATTGTGTGCCCGAGGAAAGGAAAACCCAAGCAAACAAAAGACCCTTTGATTGTTTTATTAGGGTACAACCTACAGTACTTCCTTACGCCAAAACTGGGACAGGAAACACAGACGTGACTTCTGGGAGTCGTCTCCCTTCGTTATCACTGGAAAGGATGGGAACTTTGTGTCGTATTTAGCCAGAGATGGACGTGGCTTGCGACGCTCTCTTCTGCAAGAAGTAAACAAACTGGCAGCCAAGAAGATTCTCTCTTCGGGTTGTTTATATGCTTTTCCTCTGGCCTGGTCACTTCTTTCCTGCCCAACTGCTTGCTGTGGGAATGTATTCCCAAGTGCTCATGTCCCAGCCTTTTGTACTCTCCTGCCTGAAAAACCTGTCTCTGCTCTGATGCTGCTTTGAGGGCACACACTGTGGCTGTGCCTCTCCCCAGGCCCTGTTTTGGGCAAACCCCACCAAAGCCACTGGGATTCAGTTTAGCTTTGGTGAGAGGAAGTCAAAGCCTGTGTAGTTTCAGGTTTGGGCTCTAATTGCCTGTGTGGACTGGAACATGATTCTATGGGTAAACCTCCTGGGCAATGCAAGAACAGAATAGAAAGTGGCACACTTGTCTGTGGTACCGGACCAAATGCAGTATGGAGAGGGTTTGTGGCTTTGCTGCTCAGGGTGCTTCCCCTCCTGCCTATCTTTCTCCCATCCTCGGGACCCTCAGTGCCATGATAAAGAACAGGTCTCCATAGGGGATGTCCCTTTTGCACCTCAAGATCTGAGAAATGGGAGCCTGTGCTGCAGCCAGTCCTGTCCTCCAACTCCAGCCTGGGCAACCATGTGGGCCCTTGCAAATCCAGACCCTGGGATTCAAATTCCCTAACAGTCAGGCAAGCCAGTACCAAGGGGCTGGAAACTTCCCATTCTGAGAGTCTGTTTGATCCCACCAGCACTGTGATAGCAGGAGAAGGGCCCAACCTCCCCATGGGCCCAGGCTGCCCTGTGGACTCCCTTGAATACACACACAAGAACAAAGCCTATGGACTTTGTTATTTCACAAGTAATTAACTGGGCAGCCTCCCCTGAGCCTCTTCTGTTGCTTCCTGGGCACATCTCTGAAATTAACCTCAGAGCTAATGAAGCCAATTATCAACAGCAGACATGGTCTCCCTCTAATTATTTTCCCTGGAAAGGTCACCCAAAGTGGCACATTGTGAAACCCAGCTAATTGCATTGTCTGCTCACAGCACGGAGCCGGCTCCTACAGGGCTCCGCCGGGCTCGGGGGAGACTTTTGTGCCATGGCCCAACAATTGGAGCCTCCAGCGGGGGAAAGAGGCGGCTGTGAGACAGGAACCCACTGCCAAGGCCTCCTTGCCACCAACGTCGCTCACGGATCCAGGCTCTGACTGCTGGCTGATGCCCCTCCCTTCAGATGTGGCCAGGCAGCCCAGCAGTCAAGGCAGAAGATCAGATGAACGTGCCAAGCTATCTGGGTATCAGAAGGAAGTGTCTGGATGTTCCTCTTTGGAAACTGTTTTCTTTTCATTTGTCTTTTTTTTTTTTATTATTATTTATTTTCTTCTTTAGAAAAGGAAGAGAGGGAGAATTTTGGTCGAAAAATCCAAGCCCACAGCCTAGCTCTGGGACATGGAGAGGGATGTGGTTGGTGATATAGAAGAAGAGCTCAGTGAGGCCATTGCCCCATTTCTAAATTAACAGTTGGAGAAGGAGGAAGTCCTGGTAGTTTTGAAAATTATCTAGATAAAATATGGTCAGATTGAACCAAAGAAATGGCACAGAGCAGGACAAGAACAGAACATCTTGCAATGTTTTCTTCGGGCAAAACATTTCTGATAGAACAGCCAGCGATGTTCTTGAAGAGTCCATGAAGCTACAGATTCCCCACTCTGAGTTTTATATTGGCCCTGCCCTGTTTAATCTCCATGACTGCCAAAGCATTCCTGAGAAGCCACCAAGCCTTGCTCTTACCAGCACACAGAGGAGCTCAGCGAAGGGGAAGGGGCATCTTTCCTCATGTTTATCTCATATTTTCATATAATAGAAATAGAATGCAACATACTGTGCCCTGTCTTCATCACCTGCATCCAGCAGCACATACAGCTCCAGTACAAGACCCCAGTGTCTTTGATCCTATGGATTCTACCACACCCCACCTTTCCCTAAAAGGTTTTAGGAAGAAAGCTAAAATTTTGAAGAACTTCTCAAATTTTGTCTTTGACATTTGGGATTAAAGAGGACAAAGTATTTATGCCTACAAATGGATGCTATTTGGGAATCTGAGTGGGAAGTAATGCCGTGACTGCTTGTTACGTAACCAAGCTGAACCTGGAAGTTTTCTACCCTAATTCCCAAAGTACAGCAGGATCTCTGCTATTTCTGATGGGCTTCCCTGAGGCCACCAGCACCATCATAATCAGGTTGCTGTGAGGCTCCAGTTTGTTTTTGAACACACAAACAAAACTTATCTGGGGAGTAATGCAACATGCATCCCCCTGGCAGGATAATCCAGGATGGACAGTCCAGCTGCTAGCCTGGACCATACAGCTCGCTTTTATCAGAGGTTGCTTTGGAAAGAGAACATGCTAAATCAAAAGTAGTTAACAAAAGATACGTGAACCATCAAAAGCAAGCTCCAGATGCTTCATTTCTGGCATCAGCAGCAAAAGGATCCAAGCAGCTGGATATGAGACCAGCTGTGTGGACTCTTTCCCTCTTCCCCTCCTCTCTCCCCTCCATGGCTTGGGGCACAGTGTGCCTGTGCCCCGATGTGACACAGCCCCTAATCACATTCACATGTCAGGTCACACCAGGCGGGAGATGATGTGTGTGACCACATTAAAGAAGGGAATTTTTCCCTTTGAGATTTCTTTGTTGACTTTAATAAAGGCTCCCTCTGGGCTTTCATGCTTCAAAGGAAAAGAGGAGAGGGACCATCTTCACACATCCTAATTAACAACGTTTAATAATTGTTCTTGCATGCTACTTTGGGTCTGCATCTTTGGCACTGCATCTTCCTTTCTCAAAGGAAGGAAGACATTTCTGAAAGGGCTTAGAGAACATCAGTGTCCTCCAGCCCCAATAAACCTCAGAAAGCCATGGTGTAGAGATGAATATGCCAAAAGATTTGCACGTATTCTGTACAGAATGCCACTGGCAGAGGCACACATGGGGACATGGGTGATCAGACACATCTTCTGCAGAGTTTCTTTCTTAGGTTGGAGGATGAAAGTACTTTGATGGCCTCTCCTCTGCCCTATGAGAGGACAGAGTGGAGCTGCTGCTCTGACATTTCTGTTTGGGAGGTTTGGAAGAGAGCACAAAGTTAGCATGCCAGCAACACATTCCCATCACCTCTGAGGTACCTGGCACTGTAAAAACAGAGTCTCAGCACCTCCCTGAAATCAGACTGTGGATCCCACAGTAAGGTCCAGGAGGGACCAGGGAGTACCAGGATCTTTTGGGAAGCCAATAGAAAGTAGGTCAGTCGTACTCTTGACATTTTCAAGTGACACTGAGCTTTCAGTAACAAACTCTTCCCAACTGTGTGGCCACTGCAAAAAAGGTCCTATGTGTGCCTGCAAAGAAAGTGCAGCCTTCCGGCACTGAAGCCCTGCTTTTGGGACTCCTGATAAAAAATTGCCACCACTGCAGCCCTCCTGTACACATCAGCTGCACACCAGAGCTCCTGCCAGCTCACACCACTTCTCACTGCAGGGCAAGGTACAGCCTTAGTGCCCTGAGGGAGCACAGCAGCGATTGCAACGTCAGTATCTCTGACCCAGACAGCTCTGGAGACTTCACCTGAGACTGGCACCACAAGCTTCCCCTAAATTACCCATTCAAACTCTAGATAATTCTTAGAGCTCTGTACAGAGAAGGGACTTTTGAAAACCCACCAGGGATTTTTTAAGTTATTTGCCAGACTTTAGGACTCTCCAGTTCCTTGTTGGACTATGGCGTTCACATAGGCACACATGCTCACACCAATTCCTTTATTCTCATTGTAATACAAAACTTTCATCCTTGTAGTAAGATCCTTTCAAGAGTCTGAATGGTCAGGAACTCTCACATACATTTTATGTAAGGGAAAAAACAAGTCCATGTGATTCCTATTCCACAGGAGTGGGATTACCTGGGCAGTGTGTCACTGTGTCTGTAAGTCATGTCCCAATACCTAAACCACAAAACTATGCCTCTTATGGAAAGCTCCTGGGCTAAATACAGGGATCTCACCCCTTCTAACATGCTCAGGTGGAAAATTCAGGGCTTTGTAGTGCACCAAGAGACACAAGTGGTTTTCCTGCCCTTCCCTGCAACGATCCACTTGAGTAGTTCCCATCACCCCTCAGTGGTGGGAAGGTTCCCACATGGAATTTAATTTAACAAGGCAGCTTGTGTTGGGCAGCTCAGAGCCCATCCTGAGTGGCCTTCTCTGAAACCCTGCTCTAAGCCCAAGTTTTTGTTAGCCTGGAAACACTACAGTGAGTATTTGAGCTGCAGCCATGAACACAAGAGGTCCCAATGCCATTCACAAAATGTTTAGACAGAGGATGATTGCAGTCCATTTAAATTTTTAAGGGCAGCTTAGGCACTATTTCTGTCTGGCCTATGAAGAAGGTAAATGAGAGAGTCCTCAAGCTGATCACATGAGTAAAACCAGGAGGACTGGCAGGGCTCCAGGCCTGAGGAATGATGGTTTGGGGAAGATACAAAGAACCTGCCAGGAAAACACCGGGTTTAGGCTCAAGCCTGTTATGGCCTTGGATAAACGCATGCTACGTTTGTTAACCAACATGAAATGCAGGAGTCTATAGAAACCACATGTTTTCCATCCATTCCATGTGCTCCATCAGCTTGATGGAGTTAGATGATGCAGACAGACAGTCTGAGATCTGGGTTAAATAAGTTGAACTGCTTTATTTTTCTCTTGGCATTGCAGTGGGCGCAAGAAATTCTCACAGGGTGGAACATCTGGAACACATTTTTCACTAAGAGTGAAAGATGCTGTTGTGTTTGTGGAGGAACCAAGCACGCTTCTTGCAAGCATCTGACACAAACCAGAGTGAAAATTAATGGCCTGGCAGCTTTCTTTAAAGGGTATTAGTTCTGCCTCCTGTTAAATAAAACCTTTGTCAGCTTAGCTGACAGTGCAGGTTTCCAAGAAGGCATTTCCCTAGCCCAGGAAAAGATGTGAAAGAAGTGGCAGCCTGGCATTTGCACAGGCAGCAGGGGGAATTCCTACATACAGTAGCAAGATGGAACTCCTGTCAGATTTGGAGCACAGTAGGAAGCGATGCTATGACTTCTATCGACACATAGATGATATTTTTCACCCAACAGCTTCCTCATAAAACTAATACAGAAATACTGTGTAAGTCATCCAGAAATCTGTGGATTTCAGTCAAAATCAGATGAGCCAAAGCAGCAAACAAAAGGATTTTCTATTCTTTGGTGCCTGGTGGCTCAGGCTCTTGCACAGAATGTGGGAGCCTTGGATTGGGTCCCATCTTTCCTCGAAAGACCTTTAGTTCAGACCTTAGTCCAGTTTTTCAGCTACTTTTTCCCCTAGCTAAGATACCACATCCTCCAAAAACCAGCGATCCGTACTCTGTGTATGAGGTGTTTATTTCCTGTAAAAACTCACCAAAGAAAGCAAGTGAAAAAGTGGACACAGAACTGGAGAGATAACCAAGATGAGTTCCTTGGAGGACAGATGGCAGCAGCCTGAGTCAGGAGAGGCTGCATCTCATGGGTGCTTCAAGGGGATGGAGGGTGGTCCAAGGGAAGCATAAAAGAGATGGGACAGAGGATGTAAGCACACAACTGAGCAAGCTGGGTCCATTGGAAGAAGAGAGGAAAGACAGGGCTACACTGAACTACAAGGTCAGTGGAGGAAAAGGCCTTAGGAAGTCAGAGAAAAAATCCTTCTTGTGCTTTTGGCTTATGATACCAGCACGTCTTCCACCTCCCAGATGGAAATCCTGAACAACAACCTTTCTGAACTACAGGTTTTTGTTAAAGCAAACATGTACAGGTGTACCTCAGAATATAGTTGCCACATGATGCCAATGCCAAAACCACTATGTCAGCAATAAATTTTCACTCTTCAGAAAACTACCTTTGTTTTCCTTTTCTGAGTATGAACAATTCAAGTAATTTGCTCTTACCCACTCTTCCAGAAATTAGAAAATAGCTTCTAATAAGACCCAGAACAATCTTATGTAAAAATGCCTACTCATTTTACCATGCTAACAGAAGAGCTACTTCATGTTCAGACAGAATGAACAAATAAATATGTTTTCAGACCATAATGGCAGAAAAGTGCTTCCACTCTATGTGTACATCAATTATTTCCTTCTATTTAAACCCATGACTAATTACCCTTGGAAGCAAATAGCTAACATCCAGTCGAGTACAGGCATCCCTTTTAATTTAATCAAGAACTCATCTAGCTTGAAAATCATGGCAATTATCAATGAAGTGGAGGGTTGTATGGACCTAAGCCCTGTAGCAGAAAGTGCAGTGCATCATAGGAGGGTGAATTCCAGAAAGGATGAAGGGAAATGTCCAGATTATGGACAAAAATGCACAATTTATGAGGTAACATCAGAGAGGCACTCATGACTACTCAGGAAGATGCAGAGATCAGTGTTTGATCCAGCCTCAAAAGTCCATGGTCTAATTTTCAGTAAAAATTATATATTTGCTGTGAAAATGGGGGTTTTGTGGAAACCCCAAGATTTTTCCTCCAGAGGGTAAACTAAGTATAAAACTCCAAGCCACCTTCATTAGAAATACTTTGGGATTATTTTCCCTCCCCTCCAGACATATTCTGAACAAATTCCTCCTGCAGCTCCACACAGACTGGGTTTCTAAGCCGACCCTGGAGTTCAAACTGATTTTTTGCACACCCATACTCATGAGAAAGGCACGTTGAGGAGACCACACACACATTGCACCAGCTTTCTCAAGGGTTTCCCACATTTACAACCATTACATCTGTCACATCACCTCACAACACATCTTTGCCCGTTCTTGAATCCAGCTGGCACACCGTGTGCCCAGCAAAACAGCCAGGGTAATGCTGTGGGCAATAGTTTGAGATTTTTTGCCATAGTTTCTAACATGCAAACACAGCTACAGTTTTTGCCTTGTTACCATCACACAGTCTTAATTCCAGTTTTGGCCTCCCTCATTTCATGATTAGAAGCAGGCTGTCTTTCAGAGAGAGAAGTTTGAATAAAAGAGGAGAGCCAGACCCACACCTTCTCATCCTCCAGAGACCAACCACTGAAAAATCACAAGAATCATAATCATGGAATCACAGAATGGTTTGAGTTGGAAGGGACCTCCAAGATCATCTTGTTCCAACCTCTGGCATGGGCAGGGAATCTTCCACTAGACCAGATTTGTGAAAGTCAGTCCCCTGTCCTGTCACTACGTGCCCTTGTGAAAAGTCACAATGATGTTCATAAGGCAGCACTGGTTTTATGGTTTTAGCATCCATATGTTTGGAACATGCCACATATGTTTAACAGGAAACACATAGCTAAAGCAAAAATTATAAGTGAAAAAGAAGGTCCTTTACCTCATCAAGTCCCTGCAAGAGCTGAAGAGCTTCAGTGGTTTCTTCTACTGACATTTTGCATTAGTCCTTTTGGAGGAGCCTCAATGTATTATGAATTAGATATGTTGCTAAAAAAAACCCCTCCAAAACCAGTAAGAGATGTCCATGGGTGTTTTTAATGCCTCTGTACACCACGCATATCAATGCAAGACTTCTGAGACAGAAAAAGACAACATTAAGCAGCATATGTATTCGTGTGTTGATATATATATATATGCACAAAAATATATATTCTCATCTCCAAAGATCAAGCCAGACCACTGGGAGATTCTTATATTTAACAAGAAATTTCACGAAGCCAAAAACCAAAAGGCATTTGATTAAAACAACCAATTAAGGTTTGGCATGGGTACTTGTGAAAATCTTAGAAGCTGTTGGCTATCAAAACTTTTCTCCTGAAGGAGAAATCTTCATTTCCTGCCAGAGACAGTAGCAGCTCTGCAGGCTCACATGCTGCTCTGCTCTGTGTTTTCTCATCCTTGAGCAGCCACTGGCCAAAACTGATGTGAGACACAGAGAGGAATGATTTGTTGGTACAGTATTTGCCTTTTGACAGTGCAGCAAATCACGAGGTTCCAGATTCCAAGAATTTCCCATTTCTTAGGTAAATATTTCAGTTTGCAATCAGAACTAATTTTCCATAAGTCTACAGAAGCCATGATTCAGCCATACTTGAAGGAGAATTGTAGGGTTGCTTTCTGACTAAATACCCCATTAGATTGTGTATTGACTTGTTTTGCAAATCTCTCTAAAAACCTCACATTTTGCACAGAGCAAAAGTTTTGATACCTGAGTATCAATGAAAAATCCAAGTTTAATCCCAAATTCAGTACTGTAACTGCAGAGTTGGATCACACCTCACCTTCTAATTTTCCAAGGTCAAAAGTTATTTAGCAGGACACAGAAGAGCTTCTGCTCTTTATAAATAAAATAACTAAGAGACATGAATTCCTACAGTTAGGGTTCTGAGTTTGCACTCAAACCCCTACAAAAGTGAGAGATAATTCTAAGACATAGGAAACCTTTGGTCTACTCAGTAAGATGGAGCATGTTTTCCTTGCCAGTTTGTACATGTTTCAACAGCCTTCTGCCACGGTTTCACCCTTCTGGAACTTCAGGTTTAAACAAATCCAGGATGCCACAGGGAAAACTAAAGTTGATGTAGAAGTGGCAATGCCTGTTCATCTCAAAAAATTCACTCCTGAGATGGTTGGTGAGCAGATGCAAAGATATCTTTGGAAACACTAAGTATGGAGGTGAGGATGCAGGAAAATGGCAGAGAAGATGGTTTTATGTTCATTCCTTCCTGCACACACAAAGGGTTCCTCTGAGAAAGACTAACCATGTAGACACAGACCTCAGGCAGAAATGGATGCTTCCAATCTCTGCTGGGATTGCTGGGCAGGACACTGCAGGTAGATCACAGTCCAATAGAGCAGCTCTCTGAAAAAAGGGGCAGCTGAGCAGATCATTAACTCTATGCACCCCAAGAAGGCAGGACTGGATACCAAAAGGCCTCCTGAAGCTGCAGCAGCCCCTGCGCTCAGCAGCTTTGCTCTCTGGTGCCCCTGTGCCAGCATCCATCCCCACTCCCCAAATGTGCAGCGATGCAACCAGGGCAGCTCTGTGGGAAAGCCCAGGCTATCCAGCACTGCTTGGGAAATCAAAACTCAAAGGAAAGATGAGCTTGAATTTTGTTTTCTGAATAGGCTTTTGAGTTTTCTCGCTGTGCTCTAATCACAGATTTGTTTATGTCCCATGGCTCTCTTCTCTCCTGCAGACCCCGGGAATGCCCCTGGGAGGTCCCAAGGGAACCAAGGGAAGGCTGCTCCTGCCACAAGCCTGGGCAAACACAGGTGCTGTACAGGCAAGAAAAAAGAAGTGCAGAGTTAAGGAGAGACCAAAGGGGAAAGAAGAAAAGGGGCGGAAATCAGCAGCAAGGCTGATTATGGAGCGGGAAGAAAGCCCATGGTCTGAGGAAGAAAGAAAAGGAACAAGATAAATACAGGGTTGTGGCAGCTGTGTGATGACAGGCACTGGGATGAGCAGACAGATACAAGACTCAGCAACAGTTGTGAACTAAAAGTTTACAAAGGCTGATTTCTTTCCCGGACTCCCACTTAACAGGACTTGAACTCAGGAAGAGAGAAAACCACAGACTCTGTGTCTGCTCAGCCTGCCTGGGACATCCTTTAAGAACCAGCCAAAACCCAAAAGCACTGTGATGTGTGACTGGAGGCCATGAAGAGCTCATGCAAGAGAGCAAATCTCAGGGGAGCCACCCATTTCCCAGTGGTGGCTGGCTCAGAGAGAGGCTGCCTGGCCTCTGGGATGTTGGCTGTGGGCAATGAAGGGCTCGTGCAGAATTAGCCCCTGAACAGTCCATCAACTGGACAAGCTCTCTTTTATGGCTGGAGACCCAAGTGGTATTTATTATACTCCAGGTTTGTAGGAGAGCCTCCCTGGAGCAAATTAAATACTTTCTTCTCTTCCTCTTCTTCTTTTCTTCACTTTTTATTTTTAGAGGAAAAAAAGCCGAAGTTCACTCTGCTGTTACATGCAAAAGCCAAAGCAAGGACACGAGCATTGCCTCAGGATCCAGAAGTGAATTTTAAGCCATTTCACTGCAGCAGATAAACTGATAAAAGTGGCTTACATCCAGCAGGATTTATACCTGCACAAGCAACACCCAGTGGATTTCCAGTCCATCACCATAATTGCTGCAAGCAGTATATGCCTATTCATAGGGAATAGGGAACACAGACCTGAAATGCAGGATTTGCTTTTCTTCTTTTTCATTAGTGCTTATTTTAACTTTCTCCTGCAAGTAAATGGGCAAATTCCACTATTGGCAGTTGAAGACACTGTTCATTGCCAAGACAAAAAACTGATGTTCCCTTGCTATAGGCCTTATATTCAAAGCAGAAGGAAGAACATGGTTCAACACTGCTAGTGCAGCTGGCTGCTGTTAAAGGAAAAAAAAGTCTCCTCTAAGCTGGCTTTGATGCCAAACAAAAGAAACAGCTAAAGGTTTTCCCCCAAACAAAGTATCTTTTTCATGAAACAGAGTCCTCAATGTGAAAATGTGTAGGTAAAAATCTTGGTGTGGGCAACTTCCTGAAAAGTTTTTAAGTTTTCCTTCAGAGTAAAGTACAAATATCTCTTCATCATGCTGTCCTTTGGGGGGAGTGCAGAAGCCATAGAGGTGCAGCTTTTTCAGTGGGACTCCCTACCTAAGTTGTGCATTGTGACACAGAGAGGAGAAACGCAAAGCAAACACATTTAGGAATATCTTGAGCTGGAAAGGACCCACAAGGATCCTTGATTGAACTCCTGGCCCAGCACAGGACAGGCCAAGAATCCCATCATGTCCCTGAGAGCATTGTCCAAACATTCCTTGAACTCGGTCAGGCTTGGCGCTGTGGCCATTCCCTGGGGAACCTGTTCAGTGCCCAAACACCCTCTGGGGGAAGAACCTTTTCCTGATATCCAACCTAAATGTCTCCTGACCCAGCTTCATGCCATTCCCTCAGGTCCTATCAGTGGCCACCAGAGAGTTTGCACCAAGCCCTTCTTTGTGCTCAGGTTGGCTTGCATGAAGGGAGGTGACTGCCTTTTTCCAAGGAGCTCTGCTTCTCTCCCATGCTACCATGCAGCCACTCCTCTCAGCAATAGGGAATACTGACTTCAAAATTGGTTTCCTTGCTCCTAAGCCAACACACAATATTGTACTTTTACATTTAATGAGTTTAAAACATCCAGGTTTCTTTCTGGTCCTAAATGCGTATGCATTTCTTCATGTATTCAAGCCTAAACTAACCCAGCTTCAATTCCTGAAAATATTTAAGGATGCACTTAATTTAAAACATGTGAGCAGTCTCAGTGAGGTCAGTGTGATTATGCTTGAATATAGCTGCTTTCTAACAGACCTCAGCCATGCCTCTCCCTGCTACACCCCAAGACGAGGGCCAGGAAATCTCAATAACAGTCAATTTTGCTGCAGAAGAACTTTGCTCAGGAGGAACAAAAAAAAAGTAAACAGGAAATGGAGAAGTGAAGCCATTTGCCCCAACATCAGAAAGCAAGTCACTCATACAGCCAAGTACCAGTGATCCAGGGAACAACAGCTCCAGTGTTCACAGGGAGCCACACACGGGGCACTCCCATCACAGCATGCACAAGGGCTTCAGCCACAGCAGTGTTTTAACTGCCCATCTTCCCAAAACAGTCTTAAGGGGAATTAAAGGCAAGTCAGGCCTGATGAGATTATTGTACCAGCCTCCTCCAAATAAATACCAGCTAAAAATAGCAGCAGAGGACAGATATTGCATCTCACCAAGAGGCGGATAAGCCACCCTCGCTGTAGGCACACAAAAGCAGGCCAGACAGATGTTTACGCTGGGTGATTCAGCGCATCTGAATTTGTCAAGTTGTTTGATAACTTCATACTCAAGAATGTTTCTTTCCTCGTTACAGAAACATCCTGGTTTCCAGCAAAAAGTGCTGTTGGCACCAGAATTCCCCACATGCTGTTTTCTGCACAGCAGAAATCAGAGGAGTTTATCGCTTGGGAAGAAAAGCTGTAGATGGGTGGTGGTTTTAGTGAGCTTCTAGTGGGTCTACCCTTCCCTCCTTCCACCCTTTTAAAGGTGGTGGCTGTGCCTGTGCAATATGGACAAGCTGGGTTCTTTCTTTCCCCAGGCTCCTGGCTGCAGAGCAAACATGCAATGCCAGCACAGAGCTATTCTTCCATTGCTGGTGCTCTGCAGGGAGACGGGATCCGATTTACCCCAGAAGCTCTGCTGCTGTGTTTCAGCTCTACAGGGACACTCCTTAATCTGCACGAGGAATCCAAAGGACTTGAAACAATAAGAGAGAAGGAAATCATTGTTTTAAGACACGTATTGAAATATCATTGTGTGGATGTACTTAACAGATGGGGAAGGCAATGGCCAAATTCAGTCTCCCCTGGGTGCATTTCACAGAACCAGGCTGCCCCATCCTTTCTGTGGGTAGAAAAACAGGAGGGGGATGATGTGTGCAAGCTTCCTCGACCACATGGAGAAATTATGGCAGCCAAGATTCAGGGCACTGAAGACCCTACCTAGTCCAGGGTGATGCAGTCAGGCATTTTGCAGGGCTGAAACAGGACGGGCACTTTGTGCATGGCCATATTTCTACACTATTCAAAGAGTTCAGAAACCTCTGGGGGAAACATTCACTGTAAGAAAAGGTAGTAAGAGACTAAAAATGCTGTATCCATTTACACATTGGCCAGCAGAGGGTCTTGACTTGCCAGGGGACAGCATGAAGGGAATCAAAGTGCTTGATAGACACTCTCATTTTGTCAGAACTGCATGCCTGGGCCCCTCTGGCTACTGCTGTCAGAGTCAGCCCAGTGCCTGTCCTTTTGTACAGGAAGGAGGTCTGCACATCCCATTAGCTCTTCTGGACTTGCCACCCAGCACACACTGGCAAGAACAAGGTGTCAGAGCATCCCTGCGACCCTCAGCACTCTGCTGGTGGAGAGTCTGTGGAAGTGTCCTCAGAAGTACATGACTGGGATTAGAAGTGTGGGTTGGATGGAGAATTCTTGATCTTCTCTGCTTCCTGCACTTTGCCTCCCACCACACAGAGGGCTCTGGCTGTGAGAACTGAATTCCTTACAGCTACAGGTGTGTCCTATCAGCTAACTGATCCAGCATCTGACCAGAAATACTCAAAGCATATCCCAAAATATGTACAGTGTGGACATCAGGTCCTTAGCAAAAATACTTAATTCTTGAGACACATTTCATGCAGATGTCACCTAAGCTGCAAGGAAGTTGCTGTGTGCACCCTGTGCCCCATCCCGGGGTACCAAATCCACCTGAGCCCACTGTGGGAAATGGCCTGCCATCAGTGACAGCCACTGAGCAAGGACAGCTGTGAGAGTCCAGGCTGGTTTTTAAGGGCACTCTGTTTCTTGTTGCAAGGGCACATACTGGCTCAATCCACCTGAATTACTGCAATTGCAGGTATCCATCAGTACAAGAGTCCATCTCACCGTCTCCTGACAGCCCAGGGCCAGCAAATCCCAACACACACAGGGGACCTCTGGGGTGCCCAGCCAGCAGGACCAGCTGCAGATGTTTGGATTTCCCTCTGAAAGATGCTGCACAGAAAGGGCTGGCAAAGAGATTTCAGGTAAGAGCTCCCATTAGTCCCACTGGGAGCTGGGGACACAAAATTCTGCTGTAGGGAGCTCTGAAAACATCAGCCGAAGTTAGTTTCAGGAGCAGGGCTGGGATTCCCTCCTCCTCCCTCTCTCCTTTGCTTCAGCAGCACAATGTCGCCCTTTCTGCGTTTCCAAAAGGGGTCTTGCAGGCTCTGCATCAGAGATCAGGGGCCGTTTTGAAAGGAGGAACCCGCAGTTTGACCCCTGCTCTATTGAGAGACCTTTTGTGCCTCTGCAAAGCTCTGCACTCTGCATTGGCCTCGCGGCCAGCGGAGGGAAACGCTGCAGGAAGCAGGGATTTATTCTGCTGCTGACAATCGGGAACAGCAGTGTCCTCTGGTGCCTTCATTGTCCAAAGGTGTTTGAGTGTAAAGCTCACACATAATAGCGACTTTCCAGTGATGCCTGTTGAAAAAGCCCTTTGGAGCTCACCAGCTCTGCCGGGAATGCAGGACCTCAGGTGTCCGGGCTTATCTTCCAACCAAACTCATTTATTTAACAGCCAACTCCGATTACTCCTCGTACTTAAAAGAAAGCCCTGAAACAAAGGCTCAGCAGCCGTGTGCTCCTCAGCCATTCAGCACTGCTGGTGCAGGAAGCAGGTGTTCCGAGGGCTGCATTCCCACTCCGGTCTGGAGAGGCTGGAATAAGACATCGCCTTTTGAAATGTCCGCTCAAAAAGAAAGAAAGAGGCAGCACAGCCTCACTGTGCAGGCTGGGAGCAGGCGAAGGGCTCAGCTAATTCATAGCATGAGCTGGCCAAATGCTGCAAAAAGCATTCCCACGGAAATTTCTGCATTTATGGAAATGAATTCTGCTAAGAGGTTTTTACACCTCTTTTTTTTTTTCTTTAATGGTGTTTTCTAAGTGCTTGGGGAGTGTGCATTTTTCACTTCTCAACATAAATCCTTTGCTGATAAACAGGCATTTGCAATGAAACAGGTTGGATATCATAGTTAACATTGGAATGAACTGCCCAGGAGGTGGTGGAGTCGCCATCCCTGGAGGTGTTCAAAGTGGCACTCAGTGCCATGGTCTGGTTGACAAGGTGGTGTTGGGTCAGAGGTTGGACTCCATGAATCTCAAAGGCTTTTTCCAGCCTCCTTGATTCTGTGATTCTGATTCTATGAAACAGCCATCTCCATCACCCTGCAATGACAGTCCAAGCACCCAAGCAGCCATCCCATCAGCATCCCACTCTTTCACAAAGGCACAAGGACTAGGAGTGCTTGGTGGCTGAGCCCTCATCACTCAGCTTTGAACATCTTAATCTGAATTTAGAAAAGTGTTCTTCAAAGTGCTAACTTAGTTGGGGTGGGTAGGAGGGAAACATTGCAAAAGGAAGTTTTTAGTAGGAGCAAAAGAGAAAGTTTGTCACATAAGTCACAAACTGCAGCTTGAAATCATCCAAGCACAGGTCAGGGTGCCAGTGTCATCTCCCTTTTGCCCTCATAAATAATTTCAATTGGTATTTTTTATGCAGTGGTATTAAAAGAAAGGATGATGAGGAGGTGCTTGTGCTGACACAGGCCCAAAGGCTCTGCTTTCCCAGGGTTTGGTGTGCTTTGGGATACTGCACCAGGAGGAGGAGGGGCAGCTGCTCTGAAATTGTGCTTGAACATGAAAGCATACCCTGGCCAAGCATTTGTGTTTTTAAAATGTATTCCACCAAAAATTTGCTGTTTCCTCTCCCTTTTTTCCTTGGTCAGCCAAACAGCAAAAGTGGGGCTAAAGTGCTAGTCCAGTTCAACTGGTTTCTGTGCTGTAGCATCCTCCAGGACTTGGACAAAGGCTGCTCATCCTGCTCTTACTACACACAGCATAGCCACACAGTGCCATGTCAGCACTGGATGAGCCCAGACCCACCACCCAGACTAGAGAACAGCAGCACCTTCAGCTCAAAACAGCCCAGACAAATCTCAGCATCTCTGGCTTTTGGCTGAACCTCCAGCTCTCAAGCCCATGAGCCTCAGAGTGCACTGGGGCCCTTCTGAAATGCACATGCTCTCCTAACCCAGCTCTGTTAAGAAAATAGCATCCTCCCTCCTCCCTTTTTAATAAAGCTGCCAGTTTAAAAGATGCATCACAGTAATTTCTTATAAGCTACAGGCCATCAGTGCTGCCTAAGTGCTCTTTACTGGGAGTATGGCACTGGGGGACTGCAGAGAACTCACTTACAAGCTAAAAATATTCCCACCTCATTATATGCCCAGTGAATTACCTAATAATTATACTTACTAGATCCAAAGATAATTATCATTTTGCTAATCAGGTGTCCCTTTTGTTAAAACACAAAGTCAGCCATGCGGTGTTGATTCTTGGTCACGCCTCACGCCTGCAGCAGCAGGGCCACTGCACTCACACCACCCTGCAAGGAGGGTGCTCACCCCCAGCCACCAGCTCTAAACATCTCCTCCTGCAGGGGTGAGGCTTCTGCATCCCAGTCATGGCCAAGCTCAGACAGAACCAATGTGGCTTTCAGGTGACAGAGCCTCTGCCCAAGCCTGGCTCCAGAGCAGAGACATTTGCCAGAGATTCAATCTGCCTGCACTGAGCACTTCATACCATGGGTGCTGCCTTCAGTGTGACACAAACACAGCACAGAGGCAGCTCTGTGTCCATGTAGGATTGAAAAGGAGACTCTGCAAGCCCATCCTCATCACAAGGTCCCATTGGAAACACATCACCAAAGCCTCTCCAGGAGCCTGAACACCTTCAGGAGCTACATGCAGCAGCAAGCTGGTGACCTGCAGTTGGACTTAGGCTGTGCATAAGGGTTTCTTTTACAAACACTGGCCAAGCAAAGCCATTCTAACTTCCAATGTGTTTAGTACATTGCCATACCAAAGCTGCCCCAGCAGATCTGGGCAAAGCAGCCCATGCAGGGAAGGAAACAGCCATGTCAGGGTTGTGACAACCCCTCGTCCATGAGAGCTGTAGACATTATTCCCAGTGAGTGGCAGCAGTGTTTCCAACTGGCCCAGCCAGATCAGGACCCTTAGGGGGCCTTGGACCATTTTTATCCCCAGGAGCACAGCTCAGAGTTTCAACCACTCTCCCAGGCAGAGTCATCAGTACAGTGCATGCTTTTACTTTGGTTCTCCTGTTGCTGTTTCATGGGATGAGTTTCTAAGAGGAGAGAGAGGGAAAAAGCTGCCATGCTGCCAGTAGAAAATATGCAGGAATGAGAGGTCAGCAGCACAGTCCCCTCAAAATCCCAAAGATATGTTAAAGGCTTTATTGTTTGGCATCTAATACTGGGCCCTGCTTTGTCTCTTCTCTCTGCATTTAAAGCTACACTCACTTTTGGGTTTTTGTCCAAGTCTGAGCAGTTACCAAAAGGCATTTTTATTCTCTCCACAGTCATTTCTGGGAAAAGTAATTAATTTATGATAATTTGGAGAGAAAAGGCATAGCAATGAACTTTTCCAGTCCAGAGATAAATGGTAATATATTAAAAACCTTCTGGTGATAAAAAGATAAGACACATAAGTTATGATCTTTCCACTCTAAAGTGCTGCTTATTGAAAGAAACAAATTATTTTGAGTAGTTTCAACCCTTTCAAATAGTCTAACTTAAAACAATAGTCCATTTTTCTGAGCTAAAATGCATTAGGCTTGTTCCTCCCAAACCAAATCATCTCCTGCTCACTGTTACCTGGTGATCCAGAAGCAAGAAATTCCCTTAACTACTCCAGATTGGCTGTGCTGGTATGGGAGATATTGAAGGACTGGGCTGGATACAGGTGAGGAGGAAGGAAAGAAATTCAGTAGGATTTTACTTTTCACTGAGTATTTTACACTCCTGTTTTCCGTGTGAGATGCTTTTTGTGTTTTTCTTTCAAATCAAAAATCTGTTTTCAACAAATGAACCAGAACACATGAAACAGAATACAAAGTTGGTGAAACACAGGTAAAAACTCCAAACATCTAGGGACACATAATTCTGTCACTCTGAGCCTGGACTAGGAGCTGGCCACATCCTTGCCCTTAGTTCAAAACCACCCTAGGAAATGCTCTTCAGACACTTTCAATAGTGTTGCAGTCCCAAATTTCAAAAAGGCTGAGGAAGGATAAGTGCTGAAATACCAAAGCAAAATGACTTTGTGAAGTGGCTGGGTGGGTACAGAGAATGGTGGAGAGCATGGTCAGAGTTACAGCTCAGTTCCTGCAGGGAGAGCAAGACATGAAAAGCGCTGGGAATAAGAGTACTGCACAGCCGGAAAAACTCAGTTTTACAACCAGCCTACCTCTCCTCCCCTGATAACACCAAGACATCCACCAGCTACATGAAATCCCACTTTCTAGAGTAAAAACTGAATTACTGACAGCGTGCAGGGAAACGGAGACAGACCAAGCTGAAGAGCTGTTGAATCAGCTGCATTGGGAAGGAATGGCACTGGTTGCCCCCCAAAAACATCCCACTCCAGGGATGTGGGAGCAAAGCTGTCATTGATCACCAGGTGCTGATGCCACCTCTGCAGCTCTTAGTGCCAATTTGCAGCATTTAAGGATGATTATAGGCTTGAGCCACAGAGGTTACTCAATCCATCAGAAAACACACCCCAGATCCAGGCTTCATTTTCCCTAAACCAGGTGCCTTCAGGACTGCACAGACACACACTTCAGCCCAGAACTGAATGACAAATCTGAAGCTGACAGGCTGTTTACAGAAAAAAAAATCTCTGAAGTAATTGCTGGTAAATTATCATGAGGAACATTATCAAGCAACAAGGCAAATCCCCTTCAAGAAGGGAAGATGTGCTGCTTGTTTCCTTGGGGATACAGCTTAAATCCCACTGCTGGCTGCATGGAGAGCAAGGGCTTGGGGCTGGAATTTCAAGGCTGCCTTCACACTGTGTTATTTGTCAGGAGGGAACAGCTAATAGCCATTTGTCAGTGCCTTCTGTGCTCTCTCTCTCTCCAAAATCAAAGCACTTTGTGCAAATGAAAAATTACCTGAGAAATCAAGCAGGTGTTTAAGAAGGGATTGGGATCCTCAGAGAAGGAGTTAGGTGTGCAGAGGCAACACCTCCCCAGTGGAAACTCCAGCAAAACGTAGCTAGGTTGAGATCAGGTTCAGAAAAGCTCTCTGATGTCTGTGTGATCCTTCTAGACTTGTCAGCCTCAGCAGTTGTGGAAGCAGATCCCAGGAAAGCAGCAGCTTTGATGTCAGCAGGAATTATTCACATCCTTCCCATTCTTGTACCTAAGACCAAGTACAGCTCTTGCTGTCCCCTCTCCCAGCTGGGTTTCTTCTGCTTCCCCAGCTACCTCTCCATAAGCTTTGGAGATGCTCGACACCTTCTCCAGCTCTTCACCCTGGCAAACACCATGGACATTCCTCAAGACACTCAAAAGCTCCTCCAAGTAAGTTTGGCTCCTCCAACCAAAACAAAACACCACAAGAAGCCAGCTGGGACTGGGCAGCCAACACTGACCCTTGGAGTCAGCTCATCCTCACTATCCATTCATCACTCAGTTTGTACCAAAATTTAACAGAGGTTTTTCAAAGTGCCCTGAGGGATCCTGGTGTCTGTCAACATCTTTGTCACTGTTAGTTCACTGCCTGTTTCCACTTCATTTTCTACAGTGTTACAGGGATCTGTCACATTTCAGGGCTGTTTGCAAACAGCTTATTTATTATTTATCTTTGGTTATTTCTATTTATTCAATATATTATGTTATTTAATATTACAAATATATTAACACATGAAATATTTATCTATTTAGGTTCTGGTGCAACAGAGAGACAAACCCACAGCATCAAGATGCCAGACATTTTCTCAGAACCAAGGCAGTGAGACAGCAGCACCACAGAATTTAGCAAGCATGCCCCCAGGGTTTCGTGTTCAATCCACCAGACCATAGGGCTTCTGCACACTCTGCTGCTGCTGGCAAAGGACAAGGGAACAGGAATTACTCCTCCCAATACTCTGGGTCGTTTCAGCCTGGGTCTCTTGGTGGAGGAGCTGCAGAGTCATTTAGGTGAAGGACTCATCAATGATTTAGGGTTTCTCTTATTGGGGAAAAGGAAAAGCTGCTGACAAGCAGCAGGTTCTCCATGCAGGGAGGCAAGTGGCAGGGCCAGCACCCAGATAACCCTGCAGCAGCAGGCAGGTGCCAGGGAATTCGGATCAGTGCAGAGCCACAACACACAATGTGCCATGCTGACCACAGCCAAGTTTCAGACCCCTGTGAGTGCCCAGCACCAACCTGTTCCTTAATGCTTTGAGATTTACCAGCACGGAAAGCATCACTGCTGACAGGCACAGGGCAGAACTCCCTGTACCACAACAGCCAAATTGTTCAGATGAAGAACGTGTGACACAAATGTTTCTGAACGGTACAACAATGGCTGCAGGGCCCAAGCAGGCAGATATAAGGCTCCTACAAGGCCAACCAAAGCTTCTGTTTGCTTCTGGGAGCCTTCTGAGGTTCAAAGATCTTAAATAAACAAGGCAGCAATTGAAAGCCTATCACTGGCCTCCCTGGCAGCTCGTCTGCAGGAAGCAGAAGCTTGTAAAGAAGGTGCTGAGCTCCAGCTGGCAGACACCAGCCAAACTCCAGTGTATTTGTAGGGGAAGTTTAGGGCGACATGGCTGGATTCTCTGCCTGGGAGACAGAGCAGCTTTCCCTTCCCCTTGGATACCCCAATTGTGGGATTTAAGGTCTCCAATCCATGGCCTAAAAATGCATGGGGCTCTCCTGCCCCCAGAGACCTAGGACCAGGACAGGATGCCCATGGGGAGGGATATTTATCTGGGTTCCTTCAGAAGTATTGCAGTGGCAATAATGATGACCCAGCAATTTAAATTAGGACATACAAAGGCTTTTCTTAGAATAAAAGTTTTTAGAGCATGTAGGACAGCCACTGCAAACAGCAAAATTTCTCCACAACCATAAAACCTCACAAAACCCCCAAAACCACAGGCAGGAAATTAAAGAGAATTCAGAGGAAAAACAACACCGAACGATTACATCTCTGTAGGGATTATACTGGGAAAAGCTAAAAAAGAACAAAGACCTTGATCTTTCAAACACAGGGCCTGTGCTCAGCTTTGCTGGCGGGAGCTGAGAAGGCACAGACCGAGCACCAGGGACCATGGGAGGGGAGACAACAGGGCCCAGGAGACCCCCTTTATTTCTGGCTTGCTCTTTATTAATTCCAAAACTGGAATCGAGTCCAGATGAGCTGAGGCCACAGGCTTATTACACTTCCTTGTATTTCCCCCCCCTCTTAACTTTCTTTTTCTTTTTCTTTCTCCACTGCAGCCCTGTAGTAGGGTTTTTATTTTAGCTAATGAATCCCTGCCCACACATGCGAGAGACTCCAAAACACCCACGGACCAGAGGCAGGGGAAGGAAATGCCGGAATTGTTTGCTGAAATCTGGCAGAGGCTATTTTTCGTGAGGGCCCAGAGGAACACAGTGTTCTCCAGAGATCCTGAGAAGGGTGAGGTCAGAGACTGGCTTCTGCCACAAGGCCTCAGCATTGGGAGGCTTTTTTGTCTTTTGCAATTACATAATGTCTTTTCCATGCCTTAAGTTGGTTGCTTCCAGATTGCTGGAGAGAGCTCTGAAATGACACACTCCACAGCTTTAAAAAAAAAAAAAAATACCAGAAAACCACACAACACACTTCTGCTCATATAAAACTGCAAAAGCTTGTTTCCTGCCACAGTCCCGTATTGTAACAGATGGAGGAAAGGCGGGGGAAAGGGCTTTTTTTTTTTCCTCTTTCATTTTCCATATTATCCATGTGTTGGCAACACACTGCTGTCACAGAGTGGTGGAAAGTTCATTTACGGGAAACCTTCCGAAACTGGAGCAGCTCATAAAACTTTTAATGCAGACCTGGTTAAAAAATAATGACATGAGACCTGAACGTTTTTCAGTGCAGTTGGGGAATGCATTTTTGGTTTATTTCTACACCTTGTGCAAATCATGATATTAAGAACGGTTTTCACCACAGAAAGAGAAAAATTCACCTAAAAGGCCAGAATAGGGATGAAGTGAGAGTGCAAGGAGTGAAACTTCTTGGATCTTGTGATCCAGGCAGGTGATGAGGCACCTAAACTATGCTGCCTAAACCCTTTGCCCACTCTTACCTATGGGGGAACTTCTTAGCAAGGCCTTTAGTTAACACTAACCAAAACTAAAGCAGCTACAATGCAGCCTGGAAGCTTTCGGGAATTAAAATGTCACTTTCCAATTTTTCACTACAGGCAGAAGATGAAGATGGTTTGGATGCTGAGGCAGAACCACAGGCACCCAAGGACTGAGGAGCCCTGCACTAAATTGCAAGCTATGCCTCTGGTTGGTCACAGCCTGGAGAAAACCACTCACATCCACATCCACAAAACTGCTTTGGCACCAGAGCACTACTGCTTTGAAGGCTTCAAGCTACTTTTTCACCTCAGAAAAACAACTGTTTTCCCTAAAATAAAATGGTGATCCCATCCCATAGGAGAGGTGTGAGGACCTGTGGATCTGAAAGGTCATGGGGAAACATTTGTCCAAGACACTCTTCTCTCTGATCCCCCAGAGCTTTCCCTTGCCCCTCCTGTAGCCTTTCTGTCCTGCTTTTTGTCCAGATACCACAAAACAGAGTATGGGGTCGGTAAATGGGTTTGGCAATGAGAGTCTATTTACCTAATTTGATTATCTGGATATAAGGAGCAACTTGGAGGCTCTTGGACAAAGCCACTGGGGGTTATCTAGTAGCCAAAATGTGGGTTACATGCTTCAGCTGCTCTAAATCCATATGATCCATGATTTGGTTGAATCTCCTGGCTCAACCCCTCAGGTGAGGAGCAAAGTCAAACACCCTGGAAGGAGCAGAGGGAAAAAGAATAGGAAAAACCCAGAGCAAGCTGGTCACAAACAGCCCATTCTGTGCTCTGATGATGGAGCAAAGGCATTTTCTACAGATCTTGGCCTGTATGAACAGGAAATCTGTACTGGTGTATTCCCACACCACGCACACGAGGGGTCTGTGTGCCGCTGGAATGCCTGCAATGAATCATTCATTGTCCTTCCTCAGCCTTTCCAGTAGGAAGAAGCTACACATTTGACCTTATAAAAAGCAGTAATTTTGCCTGGTAAGATGAGGCCAGCAGCAATCCAGGCCTTGCTGGCAGCCTGGAACACACGGGAGGAGATACGGGTTCCTGCTGCTGTGCTGCCAAGTGCTGCTTCAGCATTTCCATGTGAAGCCACTGTTTTCAAGACTGCTACGAGTGAGCCAAGAAAAGAAACAAAAGGAATCTGCCCCCCAAATAGCTTTCCTTTAAAAATATATAAATTATCTTGCAGGTTTTCATCTCCAATAGAAAAATTTAGAAGTGGACATTCTTGTTTTACATCTTATTTCCCTATGAAAAGGACCACTGTTCTTGTGATTTTGAAGGGAAGCTTGCTCACACAGTTTTGCAGAAGGAGGAATCGAACAGGTAATTTTTTGTTAGAAAATTGGTAGTATAATTTATCCAAGGCTCATGGAGGTCAGCAGAGCCAAATGGGAAAGAAAGAATGAAGATATCTATCAGTATGCCTTATAACTTGTCTCTTCTAAAATCCTTGCTCTGCCAAGTCGCTGGTGCTGTGTCTATGAGTTCTTAACAAAAGTGATCATTAGAATTGTTAGAAGGAATTCCTCATCCTGCTTAAGTTGATTTTCACTGTCTTCCAGGGGAAGGAGTAAGAAAGCTGGGTCAGTGGTTGAGATCACCTGTCTGACATCTCTGCTCCTTCCTGGATTTCCTGTGCAGCCCTGAGGAGCCTTGGAGGACGTTTTTGGCAAGTTAGCACAGAATCTGGTAACACAGCCAAGTCCTGTACCCTGTACCACTGCTTACTGCCAGAGCCTGTGCTGTGACTGGCCTCATGTCCCCACTGGTGAACAGGGGACAGGAAAATCTCCTGTCCAGCACAGCAGAGACATCACCTGGGAATCCTACACCAGCAGAAGCCATGCAAGTGCATCAGACAGACAGAAACTGGACAACACACCAAAAGCTTGCCCCCTCTCCGATGGTTCTGTGTTGGACTGAGGCAGGAAGAGGGATGTGTCTGCAGACCTCACCCATCCTTGCCGAAAGCTGATGGGAATTTCACGCTCCAAACCTGAACATCTTGTGTTTCATGTAATCTCATTGAAAATATTTTGATTTATGATCTCAATTACCCATTAACTGAAATCCTACATCTCAGATATCACGAAATTAAGCAATAATGAATAAGAAGCTGTGCTGTTGAGGCACTTTACAGAGTGATTCATATTAAATAGAGACTTTGTAGCCAATATAATAGTTTGCCAGATTAACACATACCTCGCTGAATAGTAAATACTTTTATTTTTGGCTGCTTTGGAAACATCATTCCATTCAGTAATTAGTGAAGAGTAAAACTAATAAAATATATAAAAAAGAGGCAGAAGAAAAACTTTGGATATAAGTGGAGCTTGTGCCTTATCCAAGCCTGAAAGAGAATTTAAAGATTTAATTACAGCTAATGAGCATATATTTCAAAAGCAAAAGCTGCAAAGCTCTTTTTGCAGCTTAATAATGCATAGAAGGAAAGAGTGAAGTGTGATGTTTCTATGGGGGGGCGAAGTGTTTCTCTGGGAACGCATTAAAACCCAAAGGGAGTGCAGAGTGACCCAAAGGCCAAAAATGAAAAGCAAATCCTGCCATGAGTTGGCCAATTCTCTTCCAGCTTTTGCACACTAAAATTCCTCCCAAGCCCTTTTGAGAATTACTACATTAGGCAAAGCTTAGGTTATGCAAAGAACCTGAAAAATTGTTCACCAAGGAGCAGCCAGGGCTTGCAGAACCATCTCTGCCAATTCTGTTTGCTTATGAAATATTGACAGGGTGCTGATGACACATGGGATACACAAACACATTTCCTTCTGAGGGTGCATGGGAAGAAACCTTCAGGAAATGGATGAAGTTGGGAGAGAAAACACCAAGTGAGAACACCTGAGGACACCTTGACCTTGAGACACTACTGATGATGCCAGGCAGGTCAGATGCCTTCTATGATCACAAACTTCATTGTAAATCTGAACCAAACCATGCACATGCACCTCCCAGGTGGAAAGGAAAACAATAATCCACAGTCAGTATTTGTAAGGTTCCTAGAGATCCTTGTTAAAAAGGCACACAGATCTATTTATCTCAAAGCAGTCTCAAATTATACTCTATATACACTACTAGGGGACTAAAATTGGTATGAAATATTCCTGTACAAACGAGTGAGACACCACAATAACTAAAACATGAATGAATTTCTACCAAGAAACAATCAGATGAGTTGTGTTCCTCCCGCTGTGCACTCAAATGTATTTCACCAAATCTTTAAATGAATGTGTTCCTTGAAAAGTCACTGCCTTGTACAAGTCTATTTCAAGGAATGCCTTGCAAATAGTGAATTTCAGATAGCTCACGGTCAAATTTAGAAATTTGTTCCATATTGAACAATTTTTAAAGCCCCAATACTGCGTGTGTTCCCTGTTTTGGTGTTTCTGCACTTGCAGCTTGCAAGGCATCTTAGGGAACATGCGACACGGAGCCGATGTTCAGAGAAAATTTGCACAAATACATTTCATTTGCTGTGAGAAAATCATGTATCAGAAACATCGCTGCTGGAATGATCACAGAAAGATAAAAGAAGGCTATAGAAAAGGTTAAAAAAAAAAACAAACCAAGAACTCAACCCCAAAAGCATTCAAACGGAATACTCATACAAAAAGCAAAAATAGTCTCAAGCTGGTTTGTCACTTAGTTTCCAGCCCCAGTTTACTGAGTCATGGATGTTGAGTGAACTGAGGAAATTAGTTACATTTTTGAGGGTTTCACACAGCTTAAAGAATAATTATCGCTACATCAAGAAATAGTTTGATTTGGAATCTGAGAACACAATTCAACTCACTAGGAAGTCATTGCTGGGGGAAAAATATATCCTGAAGGGGTGCAGAACTTAAAAACTAAACCAAACCCTTCCCACTCTTAAATATGGAGTAAAAGTTGTTTAAATCTTCTCCTTTTATTCAATAAATTCAACCCTTGAGGCACACCATGGATTCCTGTATGCACAGTTGGTCATTGCACATGGCCAGGTGCCCTACAGGTGCTAGGTATATGACCAAAAAGGGGGGGAAAATTAAAAATAATGCTTTAAGCTCCATCCACCAAACCAGCCATCTAGGGAGCCTGCTTCTCCAGCCACAATAAGCTTAAGAATTGCAGATTACAGATTCCTGCTGCTGACACAGATACCAACTTCAGCTGTGAGAATTTTGCCCTGGAAGTGGAGCCTACACCACCAGGTTGGTGCTGGAGTGCTGGCAGGAGCTGGGAGCAGAAGTGCATCCATCCATGTGGGCACACAGGACACCAGATGGCCCCTGGTGCTGTAGGGAGGAATTCAGCCCCTGGTTGTCAGAGGTGTCACCTCTGTCCTGCTGCTGTTTTGCCAGCCGTGCTGTGAGAACACCCTGGGGCTGTGACCACATCAACCAAGGAAAGTGTCAGTAAACAGCTGTGGAGCACAAGCAGTGCAAGCCCCAGGTTCAGGACCAGGAAATCCATGCTGCCAACCGTGTGCAGCTTTTCACTTCAGGCCTTACAGCAGAAGAGACTTCAAAGTGACAATGGCCCTGCCACTGTGCCTGAGAAGCTGCACAGCAAAGTCATGCCCAAGCTTACCCTGGGGTAAGGGGCAGTTTGTTCTTGGCTATATATGGATCTCTTGAGTGATTCTTTTGGAAAATGCCACCTCTGTGGAACCTCAAGAGACACCTCTGGTTATTTGGGAACCCTCGGAGGGTGAAAATACTGCAACAGTCCTTAGCAATACAATAACTTGTAGTGGAGACAGTGATTCAGAGCAGCCAGGATCCCATACCCAGCTCCAGAAACTGGAGTCAAGTCAATGTAAAAACCCCAGGCTCACCAAAACCCAAGAGCTTTGCTCAAGAAACTCGCACCTTGAGTTCTCTTAAAACCACAGTTGATGACTGGCTGGAGTTTTGTTTGCTTGCTTGGTTCTTCTTAGGACAAATATATTTAAAAGCAGTTTTCTCTTGCTCACATGTTGCTATTAAGATCCGTGGGCAAAGCCTGGCAATTTACTGGTAGTCTAACACAATTTGCAAAAAAACATAATAAAAAAGCCAAAATTCAATTAGAAACATAATAAATTGTCTCCCCAAAGGCACCCTGTGCATCCTGCAGCCAGCACTATCCCAGCAGCACTGGCAGTCCCTGGGCAATGCTGTTCAGCCAAACCCAGCAACCGTGAGCACTGAGGGCTCACAGTGGCCATCTACAGGGTACAGCTGGCCATCCATGAGCCATCCTCACTTCTGGAATGTTTGGCATATCCAGTGCCACCTTCCCCCAAAAAGGTCAGTGGGACACACTGCATATGGAGCCTCCACACCGGCTCAGCAGAGCTGGGTGCTGGAGAGTTGGGTGTTTAAATACTGAGCAGCTTAGCAACAAATGCTCAGTACACAGAGCAGGTAAATAATTTAACAACTTCTCTGTGTTTATTAGCCAAATCAAATATTCACAATGTGAGGTGTTAGCAGCAAAAATTTTATTTTTCTTTTTGGTCCAGGTGAGGTTTCCTCTGCTTAACTGCAGTCTTAACTTTATTTTCTTTACCAATTGAGGAGAAAACAAAAATCGTACCGCACAAAACCAGTGCCCAAAATCCATCTGTTTGTGAAGGCAGAAGCTATCCCAAGTGAAGAACAAACTTTGATTTGCTAATGTTTTCCTGTTTCCCTCCGGTTTTCATTTCAAGTAGGTGTCAGTCTCTGGGAAGCTCAGAAATACTCTCTACCCCTTGGAGCTCAACTTCTCTCAGTAACACACTAGAACACTTCCTGCTCCAGGAGCTTGTTAGGTTGAGCAGGACTTGTCCCTGTCAGTCTGCTGCTCAAGTGTGAGAATAATTATTCCTTTGGCACTTTATGCAGTTCCGTTCTGCTCCTTGCAATAAGGATTGGAGCTCATTAGTACAAAATATGGTGTCAGAGAACTATTAACACAAAGTAAAATAGCCATGTAAAACATAGAGAGAGAGAGTTGGAAATCTATGTGCAAAGTTCCATTTCCCAAGGTTTCAGTGGGCGCTAAAGCCACATAGATCTAGAAACTCTGGGGAAAATCGTTCTGGCTTTGGGGCTCATAAAATTCCACACAATGAGTACAAGGGACTCCACCAACCTTTCACTTCCGTGAGAGTGGCAAATCTGGGCCAGGTCAGAAGATGAAATACAGGACCATCCCTCATAATCACACCTTGAAAATGTTTTCTATCAGCTGCAGAGCATTTTATTCTCTCCATCAGCCTATGGAAAGCGCAGCAGGCGAGCTCAGCACTCACTCTGCCCTGCCAAGCCTCCGGCGCGTGGTGCAAGGTGCAAACACAAACCCTGCTGACTCCTTGGCATTGAGAGCTGCCCCTTCCTTGTTGGGCTGTCCTGCTGCTGCTGATCAGTCACTCAGCAAAGAGGAGAGGAGCTGGCCTACGTGCTTGGAGCCTGGTGCACACGTAATGAGCTCAGCAAGCTGGGCCGCTGGACGGGAAGGTTAAACACGAGAGCGGATATGAACTTTGGACCATCATCAAAGATACACTTGGTGACAGAGGGAATGTTTAGAGAGGAGATAAACAGGACTGTGAGGAAGGTCAGAGAGGGGTGTCCTAAAATGACTGCTCACGTAGAGCTCCGGACCTGAAGGAGAGGGGCAACACCACAGGGGCTTCAGTGCTGCCATTCACTGGCCTTGCCTCTGTGTTCCAGAGCAACACACTTTATGCCAGAGCTGCTTTCCCCACTGCAGCTACCCCGAGAGCAGGAAGCATTTACACTGCAAGATCTTCATGACTGTCATATCCCTGCACATTCTTTACTGCTGCTGAATACACCTTTCTTTTGTCCCCTTGTCATAGCTATCCTCTTGCTGCTTCTACTGGGGAGTGTGGTGAGTCTGGTCACAAATTAACGAGAGCCAAGTGGTGAGCAATGTTACAATTGTTGTTAATGATGAATGAGGGCAGCAGCCCTCAGCCTCAGTAGGCACGGCAACACCCTGGAGAGATTGTCCATGTTTAGAGGTGCTGGACAAGAGTAAAAATGTCAAAAATTAGAATGAAAAATAGGAGGGCATGTGTGAAATCTATGCTTTCCTTCTGAGTTCAAATTTGTTTCCTTTTTTTATAAAGTAAAACTAATGAAATTGAATTAACAAAAAAAAAGAGAGGTTGAACTTAGACAAAAAAAGA
Source organism: Thryothorus ludovicianus (assembly GCA_013397245.1). Taxonomy (NCBI): domain Eukaryota; kingdom Metazoa; phylum Chordata; class Aves; order Passeriformes; family Certhiidae; genus Thryothorus; species Thryothorus ludovicianus. The sequence continues at coordinate 435,336 of VZTB01013174.1, read as the reverse complement.
GAGAGTTAGGAAAAACTTAGCTTCTTTACTTATCATTGCATTGAAACAAGTATTGCCTAACACAAAGAAACTCTTAGGCACAGTAATGGGTCGGCAGAAGGTTCTTAACTTTCAATCCTCTCTCTCTAGGCACAAACAGGAAAATGGTGTGAGCAACATGTGCATGAACTCCCCCCAGTAATTCCAGTAGTGGGACTCAAACAAAGTCAGGCTGTCCTGAATTGCTGTGGAATAGGAAAGAGAACAAGTGTTTCAATCTGATATATTTCAATGACTTTGCCAGCCTGAAAGCCCTTCCTCTAATAGAGGAACACTGTCTTTATCTTCTCCTTTATCTGTCCAGAGGAAAGAGTGCCAGGCCCTTTGCTTCCTATGAGGATATGTCACCCTGGTTAATCTGCAACATCCCTCGTTGTGCCTGCACACACAACGAGGGGTTTACGTGATGCTCTACGTGTCCTTCTCCTCTAACATCAGCTCTGAGGGCTTCCACCAGCACCAGCCACACCCTGGACCGATGCCACCGCCAGGGCTCTGTGAGAAATGGGAGCCTAGGCTTGCAGCAGCTCCCACTTCAGTCACAATCTAAATAGAGGCTAAAATAAACAGGTTATGGCTTCTATTGTCACTGCATTGTCCTGCCCTGACTCAGTTCTTAGCCTGGGAAACTCAGAGTGCATCACAGAGAGTTTGCCTGGAGTGAGGGATTCGTGTTGGGAGGAAAGGTCTCACCACCAGCACCACTTGGGGGTATGCAACAGGGGAAAAGTCCAGGGAAGAGATGAAAGGATTGTTCTGGTTTGTGTGAATTTTTGAATGAGCTTGGCCCCACAGGGAAGGTACAAGATCTAGGGACCTTACAGAGAACCAACTAAAGCAGTTACAAAAGAGCAAGCTGGCCAGCCTTATCCAGAACTGAAATGGATCAGTAGGGACATAATGTCAGCCAGCATGGTCCTTGGTCTCCTGGTTACCTCTCCTGGGTGAGGATGTGTTGAAAGATGAGAGCACCCAGCCAGAAAATCCTCTGGCAGCTCCCTGCCTAAACATATAGAGTTTTATCTTCCTCTCCAGAGGCCCCATTTCAGCTTTGCAGAAAAAAATCTGCTCTGGCCTGTTCAGATAAAAGCTCTCCCATCCAGCTAACCATGCAATCTCCTAAAACAAGGGCCTTTACCTGCCCTGGAGGAGCTGAATGCACACTGGATTTTCCCTTCTGTCTGTATGGATTGAACCATGCAACCTTGGATTTCCAGCACAAGAATTACCTGTAAAATGCCTAGGCATGAAAGCACAGGAAAAAAACCAAAAACAACACTTCTCCCATTTTCCTGCTAGTTAAGCTGCCTGGACAGAAAAGCAGATTTCAACTTGTGCTGGAAAAACAGAGCTCTGATGAGGAAAACCATCCCAAGCAGTGCTTTCAAACCCAAACTTAGGCACTGAGGGTATTGATTTTTTTATTTTTGACTGTTCTTGCTCACTCTGTACAGAATATTCATTGCAGGATGCTTTCCTGAAGGCCCAAGGCACTGCTGAGCTGCAGTGTTTGTGTTACTGGTGGCCAGCAGTGAACAGCAACTCACACTTGTCAGTCACAGAGGGCTTCAACAGGACTTTAACTGAAGGATGCTACAAGCTCACATCTCAATTACACCAAGTGGAGAAGCAGATTTGAATTTCAGCTCTGATGACACTCTCTATAGAGATTTCCCTACCTCTACTATGTTAGAAGTGCTACAGCTGGCTAGCACCCTGACGTCCTTTAGGAAAAGGATTTGGAATTGGGGAAAAACTTAAAAAAAACTACAATAATATTTACTTTTCCAGGCCATGGCTGAAGTCCTTTGTGGCAGGCAGACCAGTAGTTTCATGAGATGTTGTTATGTATTTTATTTACAGGGAATTTGACATGGAGATACAATAATGAATCTGAACCAGGGGATACAGAGTCACCATGATGAACAGAGCAGTTTAACCTGGTCACCCCATACCCTGCTCCATAAGGTATTCCCTCTCTTTAGCTGCTTGTCAATCACTTTTTGTTCTTGACTAAATATTCCTGATTAATATTTTCAGCTTTCTGCTATCCTACTGAGTTCAAGTTTTAAATGCCTTTGTCAATAAGAGTGGTTTGGAAGCACATCTCTGTTGGCTGAGGAGTCCTGTTCACTCACAGCAGAAAGCTGTGCAAGAAAATTGCACCCCTGCCCTCAGCCTCCCAAAACCTCTTCTCTCCACTTGGTCTTTTTGGGACCTTGCACACTGGTAAATCAACTCTCAATTTATGGAATGATTGCCTGGCCTTTACAGCCAAAGGAAAACTGTGGCTTTCCAAGGTTGTGCCTGGATGAGATGCTGCATTTTGTACATTGCAGCTGTTCCATTGTGTAGTTTAGACAAAAAGTTCCCATGAATCCAAAAAATATGAAAACATTTTGCTGGGCCACCTACAACAATTTCTGTTATGTGCCAGTAATGAGAGTGGCTGCAATACATTAATCAAACAATCCTGATGAGTTTAATGCATACTCTGTCCTGCAATTCTTTTATTCATGTAACTGGAGAGTGACCCAGTTATAGGTTGATGATGATGATTATTTGAACTGCAGTAATTAATTTTGTGAATTTTTAAAGTCTGCTGCATTGTTTTTAAGATGATGCAATGTCCCACTTCTCTACTTGATCCTTTAAATGTCAGACCAGAGGAGTTAAAATCAATGGCATTCCCCTTGAATGTGTTGCTTGGCACCTTGAAGACATCCCTTTTATAACGTGGAAAAGGCAGGCTGTCATTTTCAGATCTTAAAAATGCTCAAATGATCAAATTATCAGTAGAGTTGCACTAGGACTATTCTCTTGAAAAAAATTTCCTTTTAGCTGTGATACTTTGCTCAAGCCACTCTAAAGAGTGTGAAATAAAGATCAAGTACATTTTGAACTGTAATGTTGTCTCAAATTAAGAGCACTCAATGCTTTCTTTTGCAAGACCTGATACACAGAGGGGGAAAAAAAGGATGACATGTGAAAGTGACCTTTTCAGGGAGAAGGTGAAGGCAAACCCATCATCCCCAGCTCCTGTTACCTGCTGCAGCCTGGACTGATTTCTCCTGGATTAGTGTCAGATGCTGATCTCCTTAATTACAGTGAGGGCTGTTCTCCTCTGTAGCTGCTTTGTCTGATTCTAGCAGGACTAACTATGACAAAATACAGGATTCAGGAGGAACTGGCATTATCCAGAACCTCAACCTAGAGGAGCATGAAATCATGGAATGGTTTGTGTTGGAAGAGACCTTAAAGACCTTGTTCCAACCCCCTGCCTTGGGAAGGGATGCCACCCACCAGACCAGGTTGCTCAGGGCCCCATCCAGCCTGGCCTTGAACTCTTCCAGGGATGGGACATCCAAAACCTCGCTGTGTAACAGAGAGGATAGGTTTTGTCTTTGAATATTTTCACCTAGGACTTTGAACAAGGTAAACTACTTTATTGTCCTATCCCTGCTTGCTGCATTACATAGGACATGGAGAGGTGTTTTTGCCCCTTGGATTCTTTACCTTCAACTTTTGTCCTTTCTCCAACACCACCATCCTTTGCCTGGCTTCACTGTTAGAGACTCTCAGCTCTGCAAAGCCGGATGGATCTCCCATCATGGCAGCAGCACTGCTGAGCTCCAGTCACGGCCCTTTCTAAAATGGATGTCACCATAATGCCATTAATCACCACAGCCAAACATGAACAAACATTTCTGAATTTCTCTGCGTTGGTAAATCTTGGTGCCTCCCCCAGGGATGTTCAAACAACCACTGATGTAGCAGAGGAGAGCATGACGAATTTTGGTGAAGCAGGGATAGGCCAAAGATGCAACCTGACCTCTTTCTCCTCCTGTCCTACAACAGACAGCACAGAAATTTATTCCTTCCTTAGGATTTACACTCAGTAGCCTCTTCTTTCTAGCATGGTGCACTATTATGATGAATGTAAGCACAGGCAGTGAGCAAACAACCACTTGGAGAAAAGTCAGGCAGCTCAACAGGCCCTTGTGAGGCCAGTGCCACTGAACCCAGACTTGGATGCCAAATTAGCTCCATCACGGGCCAGGGAGTTGGCCCAAAACCTGTGAAGGAGTGATACAGATATTTCCTTAGTGCACAGAGGCAGCTCTGACCTTCTCAATGCATCTGACACCCTCGTACGGACCCATTCAGGCTGACCAAGTGGTGATTTCAGCAGCAACACTAATGAAGCTTGATTTACATTCTCATTTGCAGACCATGTTTCTATATTGTCAACACCACTGCTTGAGTTCTTCCCTTCTTGCCATGAGCATCTTTCACTTCTCTCTGCAATAAGAACACACAGCTTTTCCCCATGTCCCGCCACCCAGCCCTGGGTAAGCTCAGCTTTCTACACATCCCCAACACTTTCTCTGTACCAGGGCTGGTGCAGAGCCACTGCCCTGCTGCCAGGGGAGCTGCTGTGGCCACAGAATATGATGCTAACTGATGTTACTTCCAATGGGTACATACTGAAATCAAGGAAGATAAGAGAAGGGACAGATAGCACAGGAAATATAAGGTAGGACCAGTATAGCATTACCTTCTATCTCCTTTTTGCTGCCTAGCAATAAGCTAAGGTTTTCTGCTGGTCTCAGAAATAACTCCATGGCCCAGAGCCACTCGGGTCTGGGTGCAGCAGCAGTGGCAGAGGCGTGTGCAACGCCCCCATCCCCACCCCAGGATCCCACACAGCTGTTCAGGGCAGTGATGTCTCCTATCACACAAAGAGCATTTCCCACAGAGAATTCACAGCTTGATTCTTAGGCTTTTGTGAAGGTCAATTCAGCTGGGCCTCATTCATGCCTTTTCTCAGGCACGGGAACTGACACTTCACACTCCTTCCACAGTCCCATGGCCGTGAGGGCCATGGTTGCTCCTTGGGAGAACAAAACAGACTCAGTCCCGTATGCCTTGGGTCCAGCAGGGCTGCCCCACGAGAGGGCAGAGACCCGAGTGACCTCATTCAAGCCACCTGGGCCCGGGGAGAGTCTCACACGTGGGAGTGGGCACACACAGGATGTGGCTACCAGACCCTTCCAGTGGCCCCACAGCAGCATGAAAACCCAAACAACCATGGACCCTAAACTCGTCACACTGCTTGCTTTTTCTCTCCTCTCCTCCTCATGTCAATTCCTGGTGCAATCCCAGAAATAACACGGACAAATTCTTGGATTGCTATTTTTGGCAGCTCCTCCCACCAAAGAAAGAGGGAGATTACACTGTGGGCTATTCAGGCAAGCTGGCACGCCGGCCACAAACACGCTTTCTAGCCCGTACGGCTCTAATGATAAATCCTGGCCAGGCTGAGCGCTCGCTTTTGGCTTCAGAGCGCGTTTGGAAGGGCCAGTGCTGTGCTAGACAAGCCGCCTACATGTTTAGAAGGTGCTATTTATTTATTAAGTCTATATAACGAGTAGAAATAGAGCTGTGTGGTGGGCACGGTGACCCAGGGTGACTGGTGTGGGATGAGAGGCTCCCGGGCATGTCAAACACACCCCGCCTGGCACCACCCCCTGGGCTGCACAGATAAGTAGCTGGGTGATCACCTTTTAATCTGCACCTAATTAGCAAGGAGCAGATGTCAACCGGCAGCCAGGCCACAGCAAATGAGGCCATTTACGGACACCAAGCCACAAAGGCACCTCCTGTATCTAACCCAGCGTGTCCTAAAGAGGCAAGGCTGGGAATAACAAGGTGCAGCGTTCCATCAGCTTGCCACAGAAACTGCACGCTGTGTATGGTACACGACTGCCTTCACACCTGAAAGTGCAGGTTTGTGTTGTGGTAGGTGGTGGATGAAAGAACATTTTGTTACCCTGGGTTTACATGGTATTTACTACACCATGGCACCGCTTCTAGGAATTTGTGTTCAGTGATAACAATAATATCCTTGGATCTTTCTTTTTTTTCTCTAAACACAGTGCCCACACACAACCCAAAGCAGTATAAAACTGAGGAACACACCAAACAAGGCTGGTTTAAAGAAAATCAGCAGATTGTTTTTAAATTTACAAATGCTTCAATGGCCAAAGCCTTAAACAGTTCCAAGTGGAAGAAGATTTATATGGAAAGTACACAGGATTTTTCAGGCTCATGCATAATAGATGGGTTGCACCCAAGCAAATCCTGCCAGACCTAAAGATGAAATGTTGAATCATCCCTTTCAGGGCCTTGAACCTACAATTTGGTCCCAGAAGGTCTACCTCTTTTCCAGCTGAAGCTTTGTTTAAACACAAAGGTAAGTTGCAACAAGGCCATTTTAGATTCTACTCTGGCTCTACATTTTTACAAATTCCTGCACTGTTCAGACCTAGGAATTTAATTTGCCTAATCACAAAATTTCAAGCCAGACATAATATTTGGAACTAGTAACAGGAAAGGATGTCCCCAAAGAGGAAGCTGGCCAACTTGTGGCTTTGATTCAGAGCCACATCTCATTGTAGCTGGCATTAGAGCCAGGATTAACTGCTTCACCTCAAATCCTTGTGCATGCAAACGAATCCATAACTCTGGATTCACAAGCCCTAAGAGCACTAAAGAATGTAATTTGAGAAGCTTGAGATCTCCAGAGTCAAACAAACAAGGGACATGCAGGAGCATCCTATCTGTGAGATGCTGGGCTCTGCTGTGGAGCCAAGTTGTCACCCTGGCCCTGGCATTACAGATTACAGTCAAAAACCCTTCCTGTTGCATAAAGAGCAAGCAGATACGACATGTCCTAGTCCAAAACCTGCTTCCTAGTCCTGCTTTTCAGATGTCTCACTTTCAGCCACACAGCCAATGTTGTGGTGGCTGAAAGACCAACTTTTTGCTGGAGACCTGCAAAATCCACAAAAGATGTGCACAGTTGGAAACCCAGGTATGTCATTATTCATAAAACAACTGCTGGGGGGCTTCAGAGGACAGGACAGGAGGGGAGGAGAATCTGCAGCAGATGTTAGCATCTGGCTCATGGGATATTGAAGTAGAAAAAATTCACTTTCTGACAAAAATCAAAGTCTAGCTTGATGCCTTGACCAGCAGCCACACCAGGTCACATAAACCTAAGGCCATGCCACAACTAAAGCAAATACATCAGAAAAACTATCCTATGTCTAGACATATTTTAAGAGTAGTCCTCTTGAAATAGATTCAAATTGAGCTCACCAGTCTCTAGACAACCTAGACCCAGCCTAAATGACCCCAGTTTTCTCCAGGGGGACAGTCAGCAAACAAACCCCATGGTGTCAGGAAGCAGTGGAAGATTCTGCCAGGCCAGATGGAGTTGTCTAAAAGGCTTCTGACTTGATGATGCTTAGCACAAAGGAAGCCCAGATGTTTGTAAGTGTTCATGGGCCAGAAACTCACAGCACAGCCCTCCCAGACAGATCTTCCAATGTATAAATGCTCAACCATCACAGTGCTTTTGAAGATGCTGGATCACAACAACTGGCTGGACTGCCAGCAAGTAATTCCTATCACTTTATAAAGCACATTAGGCTGCCCAAACAGGAGTCCTGCTCTGTGCTACAGCAGCTTTAATCCTATTGAATATCACACATGACTCCTATTAAGGCAGCCTGCAAGGGCTTCCATTTTCCTCCTCCCCTGCAAATGCCCATAATGTTCTTGAATTTTCTGAGCTGCAACTTTTCACACTGCTTTCTCTGCCAGCATTGGCTTTCATTATTTCTTTTAAATATAAACTTGGAGCAAAACCTCTTCAGATGCTTCAAGTTACAAATGGGTGGAAAAAATATCATTTTCTACATTAAAAAGAAAGTTTCGTGTGCAATGCGAGGGAGACACACAGAAGGAAAGAAGCAGGGAATAGCTCAAAAATGGCAATACTTTGAAACCTGAAACTTGGCAAGGGTACAACTCCTGACAAAGTGTATGCTCTGCTAGGTTTAGAAAAAATTGTGGTTGTAAAATAAAGTGACGAGCATTTGAGTACACCCTGGTGCACAGACAGCAGAGGACACTGCTTGGATTTAGCCATTAACTCTGAGGACCATTCTCTGCATCACAAGCAGCAATCACAAAAAACGGACCTTCCAGTTCTAAAATAAGAAGTTAAAAAAAGTTTCAGAGCTCAAAATAAGAAAAAAAGAAAATAATATAAAATAACATGCCAATGGCCTATCCTTACAGTGCATACTAAGATATTTGAGCAATTTGGAGTCAACTGAAGCAGACAGCAAAGCCTTGAGTTTGGGCCACTGAGCCACTAATTGCTAATTAACAGCTCCTGAACAAAGAAGGTAGTGCTGCCTCTTTCTCCTAAAAGATGAAAACTGAATCCAGTCCCACCACTGTGACCTAACCATTCCTCCCGTGTTTAAATGCTCCCTATTTTACTCAGTCACAAGGGGAAGCAAGGCCAGGGACAGTGTCCAGGTGGGCAGAGCACAGAGCTGCCTGGGGAGCCCCTCCCATGGCAGTGATAACATCCCCTGGATTAAACGAGTGCCAGCACTCCAAGGACAGGTTAATCCCAGCAGCAGGAGCAGCAATTAGGTCAGACACCTTCCTTTGCATCAGGCCAGAGCTGAGATAATTTCAAACTTGAGTAACAGGTACTGGAGAGAACCCCTGAGCACAGAAAGAGCCCAGAATGAGTTGGCAATTATCAGAGTTCAGGCATTGTCCCCAGTGCCTCCTGTCCCCCTGCATGAGAGAAACAAGCTGTTCAGCCAAGGCCAGGCTGAACCCAGACCCTCAGGAGAGGGTCAGAAATCCTGTCAAGGATTGCAGTGAGAAGGACAGATGTTCCTGCTCTGGCTGGACAAGGGACAGCTGATGCAATTTTTTCACTGGAAGAATAGTCTGTCACTTTAGGCTGAGACATGGACAATCTGGACAGACGGGGATATTCCTCTGTACACAGGCATCCACCTGCACTTTGTGGGTGTCTGTACAATACAGCAATGTGAGGATGTATTCATCCAGAGCCAAGAGAGGCTCTGGTGGCAGCTGGTGGGAGAGCTTGTCCTTACACACTGACAGTGAAAACCGTGCTCACACTTGGGACTGGCCTCTGAGGCTGCACACAGGGTGAGCAAGAGGCTCTCAGTTCCAGTGAGTGTCCAGCAGCTCATGGCTCTCCAGCACATCAGCCTGGTATTTGCACAAAGTGCTGACTCCAGGCAGTGCCCTTCATTCCCAGATCTCACATCACCATCCCAAGGAAAGCAGGTAGGAAAAACAAAGTAGATTTATCCCTATTTTAGGTAAGATAAAGTGCACAGCAGCTCTGAAGTTCCAGCTAAACACTGCTCATTGCTACTGGTACCTGTGATCCAGCCTCAAACTGTCCCAAACTGCAGAGGAGCCTTGCATGCAAGAACATTCCCATGAAAATTAGAATAACAGCAGCCCCATTTCATTTTTCTATTCAAAATTTGCACACTGTGGTTGAAAATTTGGCTGTAGCAGCACCTCACAGGGCTCTGAGAGCCCCTCTCAAATTTAATGTAGGAGACTTTACTGAAGGAGAGAGCCTGTCTGGAAAGAGCCTCCCAGCCCCTGTCCTTTCCAACATTACTGACATTTCCAACAAAAGGTTCAATTTGTGTAATTTGGGAGAAGAGCTCTCTATTTGCCCACCTTTAAAAGCTGAACTAGAGCAATCAAAGCTGTTTCACTTGGGAGATTCTGTCTGGACACACAGAGGCAAACAGAGGAGCTGAAGCCCAGCGTGCCCCTGTAAACACCACATTTCCTTCCTCATACACACATGCAAAAAGGTGGGATGGTTTTGAACACCCTCTGTTCAGAGAGACCTTTCATTTTAGCTATCCTGGGTCAAAGCAAACAACATCACGTGGTACCTCAAGGTGGTTTCTTTTGGCTTTTTATACTTGGAAAACACTGAGCGCATTTTTAGTGATCCAAGTATTGTCCAAACAGGCACTGGCATCACTTCATATTAGTTCCATCATCCTCTGTGCTGTAACCATGGAAAATAAAAAACCTCAGGCACTGGGGAATGACCTGAACTTTGATCTGAAGCAAACCTCTGCAGAAGGTTGGAAAAAAAAAAATCACATATGCAAATTATTTTAGCATTTTTCCTTTTTCAGCATATTTTTCCTCTTTTTTTTAATGTTCTAAGAAAAGGCAAGAATAGAAAATCAAAAAACCCCAAGAGAATTACTATAAAGTGTTTTGAAGACAGCTTATTTGGAAGGGAAGTCAGGGACAGAACATAAAAGCCTGGTCTAATGAGATTTCCAGTGCAATTTTGCCAAATATAGGACATTTGCATATTGGGAATTTTACAGGCATACAAATTGTAGTTAATTGAATACAAAACTTGTGCAATGAAACATGAGATATAACTTGAATAAACTGAGCTTACACAGCATTTGACCTGACCTAAAGTGCAAGAATAGGAGGTTCTGGTGAAAGAAAGGAGTTAAATGACTTTGCACAGGGTGCTCTGTCTAACCACAAAAACAGCTGCAGAAAAACTTCTCTGGCATCAGAATGCTGGCAGGATCAAAGAAAAGGTTTGTACTTTGGTGTGGATAATGAGGAAAGACACTTGGGAACAAATAGCTTCAGAATCCTGGTGCTCAGGGGCTGAACCTGGGAGATGCCAGCAGGAAAATGTCTCCTTTGAAGACAGCATGTACAGCACCTCTCAGCCCATGCACTGTAAGGAAAATGGCCCTTTCAGAGGTAGGAGGTAAAAGGGGACAAGAGGAACCTCGCTGTGGTGAAGAGAGTTGGAAAACAGAACTATTTTGCTGATTGAATTCTACAACAACAATTCACTCCAGTCGTTCCCAACTCTGAGCTGCCCGAGGCAGGAGTGAGCATTATCCTACACGTGGTGTAGAATTATCTCAGCAGAACCATAAATACATTAAAAGGATACATTTGAAATTAATGTGTACCCAATACAAGCTTGAGTCCAAGTGCCTTTTCAACAGGAAACTGTCGCTGGGTGATTTTGCAGATGATTCCTTTGATTCTTCTAAATTCAAGAGAGCCAGGTGGCCAACAGCAACCTTGGAACAGCCAAAGCAGTCTTGGAGCAAGGATGAATTTCAGGACTGCCCCAGAGAACTGGGACCACACAATGTCTCTCTTGTCCCAAGGAGGACCAAACATGCACGGCTGTGCTCCAGCTTTAGGGAGAATCATGTTAACTGAGACAACACCGGAGAGACAAGAGCAGCCTGGATTCACACCATTGCAGCCATTCAGATTTTTGTCAGGGGACCATTATCTCAAACTCACACCCCATTTATTAGTCTCTGCTCTCTCACAGGAGCTGTTCTGTGGGTGAAATAGAGGAATTCACAGCAAGGGTCACTCTCTCTTTCCCATCAGCAGAATTTAAAGAGAAAAATCAGGCAACAACTGGTAGCAAACATAAGAGCATTTCTGCCAGGAGAGCTCTGTGAGGAAGGGACCTGGAGAGGTGTGATCCTTCACTGATGGAGTTGTGCTGGACACAATCCCACGTGCAGATACAGCCACACCCGTACAATACCAGCCCCCTTTTCCTGTTTTTTTTTAACAAAAATGGCTTGTGTTGTGCTTTATGTCTGTGTCTGCACAAAGGTGTATTTTTTTCTTTATATTCTGGCAATACAAAACACGTCTATGTCCAGATGAGGCAGCATTTGGTGGGTGTAACAGCCTTTGGTGTCCTATTTTAGGCAGGTGTTCATAGTATAGCCAAGACCTCACATTTTCTGGAACAGATGAAAGCAACTCAGGATTATCCCTTGACACATCTCAAAACAGCTTAGTGGGAAGACATGAGGAAAGGGTGTGAAAACAGTGAAGACTTTCAGCAGTCTGCTCACATGCATGAAATGAAAAGCAACTGCATTTTCAGACTGTGTTAGCCTGAAGAAAAAGCCAGTAATAGGTCTTAGTGGGGGGTTGGTGGATGGAAGGAGACAGTGCAGATGAAGAGAGAATAAACACAGCTGAAATAAATTCTGATTTCTGATCAAGGGAATGTATTCATGGAATATGGCACATGGTATTAGCCCAGCTGAACACACAGCAGCAGCAGGCACTGCGACCCACAACCGCAAAGTGAGCGAAAGCTGTTGGCAGCAGCAGTCCATAAAAAGGACATGAATAATTAGAGTTCTTCTAAACAAGGCCAAGTTTTAACTTCTGTTTCTTTTCCTCTACTGAGCAGTCAAGGGAGGTGGCTCAAAATTATTCAGGGTGAGTTTTGTCCTGGTAAATCTCAGAACAAGGTAGAAGATTTGGAAAAATTCAGAGCCAACAGTGTTGACCACAAACTGCTGTTCATTAAATGTGAGCTGAGCCATGAATGCTGCAAGTCCTGAAAGACAAGTTTGCTGCATCCTCAAAACAGCTTTCCTGACAGGAACTTAGTTGCTGACACCTTGAATTAAGATGCTGCTGCAATTGTCACGTTCTGGCCCACAACAAGACAGTTCCCCTGGCCCACTGAACCACAGCATTTCTCTAACAGTGCTGCCCCTTCAACTTCTCACAAAAAGGGGAAAATATACAGAATCATCTGCAGTTAGGGACTGAAAGGGGATTCATTACTTAATGATTCAAAGCAACTTAAATATCCCTCCATTTCCTGTTGCTACATGAGTGGCTGATTTGAGGTGTAGGGTGGGGTGGCTGGAGTATAATCATCAGTTCTTTAATACAAAGGACACACTTGGACATTTGACTCTGCATCATCTCCCTATCACAGACAGCCTTGCCTCCTACAACTCAATGGAAATACAACACAGCAAAGAAGTCAGAAAATACCATATAAAGAAAGCAACCAAGATTATTATTATAGGATTTCTACTTTATATTTCAATGCAAAATACTGGAAGCATCTGACTGATCACAGACTCTCCCAAAGGAAAACATTTTTGCTCTCATAATTCTACTTCAGGTACAGAAAAATCCAGAAAAAAATAAATGCAGTGCTCAGTGGCTGGATCTTCATCATCCACCTTCAAGCCTCCATGCTCCTCTAGAAGACAGCACAGACAGGGTCACGGATCCTGCTGGTGGCCACTTCGTACTGAAATCCCCACAATTCCCCTCCAGCATGAAGACATCCATCAAAAGGAAAGTTGCTTCAGCTCTGACAGGCAGTCACGGGCAGAGGAGGAATGTTACATAAAGCAGCAGTGGGAGTAAACAGGAATATTACTTATAGGCACAGTAATGTTTCCATCTCGGGGGACCCTCACTGAACCACACAGGCTCTGGGGCTCCTCCAGGTGATTAAACCCAGAGATCAGCTTTCTGGCAGCTACTCAAGGTTTCATACCACACATCTGCCTTTTCTCCTGTGCTTTCTCTTTGTGTGCACTTCTGCTGGTGTTGTCTCCTTCCGTGGAATTTGCACTTAGCATGAGATCTCTTCTGTCAGTAGCCAAAGGATGGAGCAGCAGATACACCTTGGCTTCTAAAGAGCCCTTACAACAGCTGGATGAAGATTTCTCCACTCGAGCACGTTGTCCCACTGCCTTGTCACACAACCATCATTGCTATGTACTGGTCTGAAAGCACTTTGTACCCATTTGGCATTTTTCTAACAAAACTGTGCTAGGATAAATGACCATTAACACCCTATTCTGACAATTTCTGAGGTGAGAAACACAACCAGAAGCCAGCACTAACTCACAGACTGATGGCTGTGGTACAGAGTAGACACAGAAGAAATTTTCTGCCCTTTGGCCAAGTAAATTTTCAAGCTTCGGAGTAGGAGCTCTCCTAACAGGAGCACATGGAGGAACCCCATCCCCACATTGCCTGGCTATCCAATGTTCTCACATAGCATGCCCTTGCATCCGTCATCCAGACAAACTCAAACGAGAAAGGGGACAGCACATGACAGCACAAACAGCCTCTTGAGTTGACATTCCCTCAGTCAGCCCTCCCAAAAACTGGGCTCCACAGGAAATAACCCACTGGCAGGTTCCTAAACACACCACGTTACCCTCCCTTACAGAGTGTTGTTCTCTGTCTTGGCACCGGAGCACAAGAGAACTGAATGCTAATGCCATGGCCCAGACAGATTCCATCCTCTTTGGGAAATAATGTATCAGTTTTTTATCTCCTGTTTTGTGCCACGTGTCAGGGATGACTACCACCAAACCAAATCATTGCTGGAACTGCCAAAACTGTCATTTTTTACAGGACTGCAGCTCATGGTGGCTTTCTACTGCCCTTTTGGGAAGCATTGTGTAGCCTCTTGATTCTTCTCCCAGCTCCTGATGACAACAAAAGACAGAAGCCTGACAAAGCCCTCTCCCTTCCAAACCCCAGTGCATGGGATAAGGCTGGGATGGAGTTAATCTTCATCCCAGCAGCCCTGTGGTGCTGGGTTTTAGCTCTGTGACTATCAGTGTTGATAACACACCAGAGTTCTGGCTCCTGCAGAGCATAAAGACCTTCCCTGCTTCCCACTCCACCACCCAGGGAGTGGAGATGTGAGGGGATGCAGGTGGGACTAAAAGGGGGTCAATCTTTCCAAGGTGGCTGCTGCTCAGAGACTGTCTGGGCATCAGTCATGGATGGTGGTGGATGAGCATCTCTGCAGCACTTAACTCCCCTCCTGCCTTTGTGCTCCTTCTGTAATTAAAGTGTCTTTACTGTCACCCAAGAGGTTTTATGACTTTCGTTCTTCCAATGCTCCCCCAAATCTCCCTAGAGGAAGGACCAAGTAAGTGGCCAGGTCAGCTTCTGGGTGGGGTCAACCCAACATACCCTAAACTCCTCAACAGTACGTTTTCAAGCTAATCTTTACTGGACTGAACTTTTTTGGGGATATTTTTTGGGGTTTTTTTGTTTCACAATCACAGCTAAAACCATCCTGTATCAATCAAAACTTCCCTTTAGCTGTCTCAGAGTACCCTGCATTTTGATTTTTCTCAGATGTCACATTCACTTCAGACTTTAACTCAAATGTTAATTCAAATAAACACTAATTAAAGCCATGTAGGGACGTGGGACACACTGTAGGCACACAATACTTCTCAGAAGCTTTCTGGACCGCAAGTCTTGAGCTTTAGAAGATTAAGCCATGAATCTGAGGTTAACGGTATTTGGTCAGGATTTAAATTCCCAAATCCTTCCCTTGCGGGAGTCAAGACTCTCTCAGAGTCTGAGGAAGAAGAAAGAGGAAAAGGCAATCTTGGTTTGTCAGTTCTGTGTGCGGCTCTCCCTTGTGCCCATCTCTGGATTTTGTTCTCAAGTGCTGAAACGTTTCAGGCTTCTCAGACAGGGAGAGATGCACTTTTGGAGGCTGTCCAAACCATCCATTAGGCTTCTCTTAGTGAATAAATTGTTCTGCTTGATTCATGGGCATCGCTCCTGTCTCTGAAGGGAGTTAACCAAATGTAACAGGGACTAGAGCACAGTGCTGTGCAAACAACTGGGACCAATTTGATCAATACTGAAACAAACACCAAGAATTTTATCCCATCTGACACAGAAGCTAATTGAGTCCTGAAAAGAAGCTTTGCAGAGGCAGGGACAACATTTCCAGGGGTATGTGACCATCTCCAAATTCCTCATTTCATACACAGTCTTTGCAATCATTCTTTGCACCACTTCATATCCTAATTTTCTCCAGCAGCTTGTCAGAGCCATTGGGTGCTGGTTGTGCATGCTTTCCCCACCTTTCTCTGCTCTCATCAGTGGCTGGCAAAATCTCAATGCTTGGACCAAATGCAAGAGTTTCTGCACTTCCTACAGTAACTTTCCATTGCAACTCCACTGCTGCTTTCCTCTGAGCTAGTTCTGGGACAGCAGCACTTGACAGAGCTACACCCCAACTCTGTGGCTCTGAGCTAAAAGGGGAAATCCACTTAGGTTCCCCCAGCAGCTGCTGTCTGGCCAGTTTGTTGCAAAGAGATCACCGCCAACAGCTCCAGTGGCTGGAATTTTAACTTTCATAGGCATTCTCCCTCACTGGAGGTACTGAATTGCACCAAGCTCCTGAGCAAGGTCCCCATCAGGCTCTCCTGCGCTTTCTCCTGTTTTGGCCTTGCACAAGACTCCCTTCTACCTCATGGAACAACTTTCAAGACTGTTGACACTTCACCTTGTCTGAAGAACCCGTGCCTCAGGGTGACAATGCTCCATCAGCTGTTTCTCAAAGGCTGCTGTGATAACCAACGTGACCACAGCAGCTGCAGGACAGGCATCAGTTCTGCCTTTGCTTCTCCCCAGGCCCCAACAGCCCAAGGTGCACCTACGAGCCCTGACAGGAGGAGCTACACATGGAAGTGGAGCAGGAGAGATTCAGTCCCAGCACAAGAACCGGCCAGCTCCGCCAAATATTTATGAACCCTCAAAGGGCAGCCTCAAAAGCCAACCTCACGTCACTCAGGCAGAGGCAGATTTTGAGGGCTTCTATTAAGGTTATTCAAGGTGCACCCTTTTGCCTCTGGAGTAACCAAATGCATCTCCGGCCTATCATCTGCAGTGCAAGCTCTACTCAAACGCTGACAAATATATTCTTCCATCATTGCTCAATTGCTGTTTGCCCAGTTTAGCTCCGTGTATATTATAATAGCATTTAAAGCCAGAGCCAGCCTTCAAAAGCAGATGATTCCGAAATTAACAACAGAGGCATTTTCACTCTGAGGTCTGGATGAGAGCATAAAATAACTGAACTTTGTTCCTGTGGCTTATTACATCACCCAGCCCATCTTTGACTGAAAATATTTCTATTCCTCATTCCAGCCCATCTGTTCTTCAGAAACCTCCTTCTCTCTATTTACTTGAAAAACAACTAACTAGAGGCAAAGGCACTCCCCCACCCCCAGAGGAAAGTATGTTTGTAATTAGGCAAAGAGCACTCCGTGTTTATTCCTGCTGGTGCATGTGCATGCAGGCACATGTGTGTGTACATGCCTATTTTTAGCCACCCTGTCAAAATCAGCCCAATATTTCACAGCAAAGGAGGTCTTCTTGACCCGAAAAACACATCATTACTTCTAATTAGGAAAAAAAGAAACAGAATTGTCAAAAATATCTCTCTGCAGGGAAGATGGGCTGTGAGATGATGGGACTTTTCCCTGTTGTGTTTTCTTTAGCTTTAATTTGCTTTGGTGTAAAAACTGAGCCCAGTGAAATCCATCAGCCAGCAGGGAAAGGAAGAAGGGATTTAGGATGCCTTTCTGTGTGGGTTAAGAAAGACATTTTGTGTCTTCCTTTCAGATGAAAAAGTGCACTTGTCCAATAGAGGCTCACCTCATTCAGCACAGCCCCCCTGCCTGTGCTGTGTTCAGGCTGTCTCTGCTGCTGTACCTCTCTTGCCCTGGAAGGAGACCAAGCTGAAGTGGCACAAACCTGGGTGCAGCCCACACCATCAGTATAAGAATGATTTCCACTGACACAATTGAGTACATCTGTAACAAGAGAGGCATTCTCCTCCTTTTGCCATCTATAATGGGAAAATGACACATTCCCTTTTGTTTTATTCCTTCCTTATTATAATCACTTCTGGGAAAAAACCTACTAATTTACCACTTGCTGGGAAAGTGCCTGCAATGAGGTGGGTCTCCAGTGAGTTTGTGGCCTCAGGACACAACTTTATACACACAAGGGAGCATGGAAAGACACTCATTGCACCATCCCTGGGAGAACCACCTGCATGCCTGCCAGGTCACTGGGACACAAACACTCCGAAGAAATCCTCCATGAGTCAGGGCTGAGCTCCTTTCAAACAATGACTGCAAAACCACATGGAGGGGGGTGGAATCCCCTCTAACAACCTCGACAGTGAATTCTCAGAAATGGCTGGCGAGGGAAAATGCATCTGTAGCGTTTGGCAGATGGAAATCCCTCGGACAAGGCAGCAATTCCCTCCTCTGGCAGAGCAGGGAGGCTGAGCAGAGCTCCAGGATGTGCCTCCAAGGTGGCAGGGACCAACAGGGTGCACAGGCTCAGACTCAGCCATTCCTTAAGGCCTGATTTATTTCTCCCAGGACAGAGAAGAGGGTGTATAAATTTGAACAGTGACACTTGGTCAGGTTTGTCCATTCAGCCAAGCTAGGTAAAAAATTCCACCATACAGGACATGACACACACACACTGCACAACAGCTCAAACCAGCAGGATTTCTAGGTAGCGTTGAAGAATACAGTTCATATTTCATGCTCACTGTGGCTTTGGTATGTGTTTAAACCTTTAACTTCTACCTAATTTGGTTTCTGATCCACTTAGATCTGTACCTGGACCATGAATAGTTGTATTACAAGGAACTCCACTGATGAAAGTCTACTTTGTTGTTCATAGTGCATCAAAAATTGTATTTTTCTAGATACAGGGTCTAGTCATGTGCTTCAGCATTGTAATTAACACTTGGTTACTTGAAACAGAGAGGTTTCAGTGCAACTACTGAGAAGATGATGGTATACAAGACTATAAACTATAAAACCTGAGCAGCAAACTACTGAAGGCAGTTTTCTGCTTTATCCACAGGAGTACAGAATGCAAGTGCTTTGCCTTTCTTCTCTTACCTCCTTCTGACACTGTCAGAAGATTCAGTTATGCCTGAGGAGTGCATCAGGCAGACAGGAAAACTCAGTCCATTTAGCTCCATAAAGCTAAGCAGCCATGCTTGCAACAAATTGTATTTCAATACAGAATGAAACAGATCTTGTAAAATGTATTATTTCAGAAATCAGAGTTTAAAGAAAGTATTTGCTTGTAATCTGTAACCATCACAGGTACAGACAACAGCTTTGTTTTGATTTCATGGCAATTTACTGGTGTAAAAGACAGAAGAACCAGGCCTTTAAATTTTTTAATCTCCTGATATATCCAGTTATGAGATTATGAAAATTATTTGCATATAGAAATTATTCTTCTTTCCTACTGCAGTCCATAGGAATACAACCCTTAACTTTACCAGGAGCAATGTGCTAAGGTGTTTTTCTACAGATCCAGCTTAGGCATGCACAATGCACTTCTGAGTCCTTATCCTGAAGTCTCTAACCTCTTCCTGACTTGTGGCATTGAAGTACCACAGTGATTTGTCCAATTTGCTTTCTCAACTCACTGCACCCTGCTGGAGGGTGTCCTGCTTCACACAATAACCCCTCCATGCTCCTGCACAGCACCTCTATGGATCAATCACACAGCCCACACCACAGTGGGATGGGGTATTTTCTACCTGCTTGTCTGTAGCTTCATCTCTCTCCTTGCCTTTGGACACCATTACTAAGCACTGACTGTTTTTCCAAGCTTAGCCAGAACGGGTACAACCGATTTCCTGATGTCCTGGCACCCATCCAAACCATCCATTAGCCACGAGTTCACAAACTGATACATCTTCCAAAAGGGCTCACGGGCAATGCTATTGTTTCTAAAAAGAAATTAACTTCAGGTAAATGAAAATAAGATTTACTGCTTGGGGCAGGTTGCATGCAGTAAATAACTGAGGATTTATGAATTGTCATCCGTAAGGCTCCATTCACCCACAGCAACAAGGGGCCCTTGCATTGCCCAGTCTGGGCAGTCCCCATTAAATCTCTGCTATTTGTGTGCATCACCCGAGCAGCTCTGGATGTGGATCTCATCTCCACGGGGCTCAGAACTACCCAAGCACCACGGCAGGTCAGCACAGTCACATTATCCTGGTAGTGCTGGTTGATACAGCCCTGTGTAGGAGCTCCCCCCAGCACCTCGTGCTCCCTTTGCCCTGCCCTCTGCTCCAGCAGCAGCATTGGTGAGCCAGGCAGGCAGCTGGGGCTGGGGAAGGGGCTGCTGAGAGACCCTCAGCTCCTTGGCACAGAGCTGAGTCCTTGGCATGCCTGTCACCAAGGGACACCGTGGCAACAGTGGATCCTCAGGAATGTCCCTCCCCACTGGCTGCCCTGGGCTCTTCCAGTCCAGGCTTGTTGATATCCAGTAGAAAACAGAACACTCAGATTTAGAAATCTGCTCTTGTCCCCTCTGGCCTTGGTCCCAGACCCCACATTCTTCTCAGCAGCATCAATCCCGAGCAACAAAAGGTCCCCACCATCAGCACAAATACGGGTCTGCAGAGGCTCCTTCCTACCTTTGTTTTCTGTCTTTCCATGATTACTGAATTCCATCCAACCACACAAACATTGTAATATTGCACCACCAAACGTGGAGTAGATTTCTCACCCCTAGACAGCTCGTCAGACCCTCACAATTCACCAGTGTTGCATGTCCCAAATACACCTTCAGCAAGGGCTGGTACAGCACACCTCAGGCTTGATGTTAAACCAGAGCCCGAGGGCTCTGCTGCTTCAGATCCCTCAGTTTGTCCAACACCTACGATCTTTTAGCAGTTTCACACACCGCTTCCAGAAATATATTCTTAATAACACTGTTGCAAAACAACCTCATGGGACCCAGTGTCATGAGCGAGGGAGCCACTGTCACTCCCGAAGTGTGCAGCCCATGAAGATGAGCCATCTGCTTCTCAGCACTCTGAGCAGAGCTGACCCTTCACAACTCCCCCTCTAGGACCTGCTGGTAGCAGGGAGTAGAGGGGAAAACTTAACTTTGTGCTTGTGGGATTTAACATCATGGTAAAAAATCCCCAAACCTGAGTCTCTGTTTTTCAGTGTAAACACTGATTTGCTGTGGCAAAGGGGGATTTTAATATGGGACAGAGATATCCCTGTGAGACAAAAGCTGTTTATGATTATCCAATATTGTGCCACTTTAACGACTGTTACCACCAACAGCACAAAGACATCAGGGTTGGTTTTGTTTGGCTTTGTGTCACTTTTCCCTCCTCTTCCTGGAGACTTCAAACCCAGCTTAAACCTTGGGTGAACAACGACTCAAACAATATGAAAATCATCAGAAACAAAAATTCTTTGAGCCAGCAGTAGGACAAAAGCTTTTACCAAGCCACCACAAAATGGTGAATGCAGGAGAGAAGCAGTGGCTGTCAGCATCCCTGTGAAAATGGTGATCTTGGATGCACAGGTAGAGTGAATTCTTCCCCTCAGTTACCAATGCTACAGCACAGGGGACAGTAGTGATGAAACCTCATCAAGGTTCAATTCAGACAAAATTAAAACCCATTAAAAAAAAAATCACTGATTTGAATTCACTTTCTTTTCCTTAGGTCAACAAGTTTTAACTTACAAGTTGATTCTGTCACCAGCTTTGCACACAGAGCTATGGAAAATGTCAGAATTTCACTCATGTTTCTGGCTGGTATTTGCAGTCACTGGTAATTCTTAATAATCCCTCAGAGCCATCCACTCTCTAATTGTAAAAGTAGATGTACAAGTAATGTGTAGTAGAAAATAGGTGGTTTCAAATAAATTTCAAAGCTG
Source organism: Thryothorus ludovicianus (assembly GCA_013397245.1). Classification (NCBI taxonomy): domain Eukaryota; kingdom Metazoa; phylum Chordata; class Aves; order Passeriformes; family Certhiidae; genus Thryothorus; species Thryothorus ludovicianus. The sequence goes on along the minus strand of VZTB01013174.1, from coordinate 413,998 downwards.
AAATTTAATCTCATAGGATCCCAGAGTTATCCAGAAGGAAAGACACCTTGTTGGGACAGGTTTTCTATGGAATTGCAACTATGGGAACATCACTTGACTCAGAGGAAGAGTACTCTTCACAGATCTTGAGGAAAAGGAAGGATGACTGTGAGAAAAGGGTTTATTTCCTTCCAAAATTCTTTTATGTTTAGGACTCATTACCACAGCAGTGTGTCCGGCCATCTCTCCAGGTTAAATTTTTTTATCATTTCTCCTGGGATATCATTCCTGCTATCAACAATGCTCAAGGCTACGTCTGCATCTGGCAAGAATTCCCACAGCTTTCAGGGGAGCTACAACTGCCAGCAGCAGATCTGCTAAGCTCACCCTAAAACTGCTCTTAACTTCCTTGGCTGCATCTTACCTAAAGCCCCTTTGGGCTAGAACTTCTCTTCCTTCAAAGTGGCTCATCCCTTAAAAGCACACTCAACTTTTCAGTGTTTCAGCAGGAAAATTCAGCTGCTCTAGCTGCTCTTTCAATCCACCCCACTCACACACTCAGTCTGGTATGGAGCCTCCTCCTACACATTTTTGGACACTTGTGTGAAGCAAGCAGAAATCCCATGCCTGCTGAGGTGGGAGCAGGTCTGGCACAGGATGTAGAAAAGAAACCAGAGGATTAACAGCCATTAGGGAGCCTCAGCCAGGCTTCAAACATAAAACCCAATACTTCCTGCGTGGCTGAGGAGCACATGCCTGGGGGACAATGTCCCTTTATGTGCTCCCAGACACGCTGTGTGTGCCTGGGTCTCCAGAGGCCAGTGAGCTTCATTCAGCAGGGGCAAAAAATGGACAAAGATGAGATGAAATAACATGACATTTTCTCAATGTTTCTAGTCAAACAGAAAATTAAACAGGCTCAGTTTTATTGCCAGAATGTTAATTTATGCACGGCTTTGGGGAGAGCAGACTCAGGCACACACAGAAGGTCAGATTTAATGCTGTTATTAGCTGTCCCTCCCTTCCTCCTAGAAATGCTCACAGAGCTACTTCCAAGCAAAGGGGAATATTTAACATAGGGAAGATATGGGTGAAGGGCTGGAGATTTATGCAAAGGAGGAAAGCAAGGGCAGTTCAAGTCACTTGGTGGCAGACAGGCTGGGTGAGCACTAGTTACCCCAAAGTGATCTCTCCCTCTGCCCATGAGAGACTTCTGCTGTAACAGGGCTGTGGATGCACTGCACTGTGGGAGGTTGGGTTGGTTTGATTATGATGCAGTGACACTAAAATCTATTATTCTGTGACCACAAAATATGGAATGGGAGAGTTCTTCAAATACCTCTTCAAATACCAAAGGCTGAATTAAAAAATAAAAAACTGATACTGAATCAAAGTTCTGATTAAACAAATTAAAGGAGTAGATATACTCCTATATCATGGTCATTAAGGCACTTTAAGGGCAAGTAGGAAAGATTAAAATAACAAAGGCTTAAAAATAACAAAGCATTCCTAAGAACAAGTGTCCCAGGCTTCTCAAAATCAGGATTTGTGCCATGTCTGTACACAGATATGTACCTGGGTATCCCACACCCTCTCTGGGCTGGAGATTGAAACCTCTGTTTCTATGCAGTGCAGAACACAGCTGGCAATGTAGAACTAGCACTGGATGCTCTGGCACAGATATCACATCCTCATGCACAGAGGAAAGCTGGGCCGGGTGCAGAAAGGAGGGAAATTTGGAAAAAGTGCCAAATCATCCCTCCCCAGAGGCACCAAACACCAGCTGCAGCTGTGAAAATGGATCCCCAAATCCACCAGCTTTGTTAGAGGAAGAGAGAACCTCCTTCCTTGAAATCACACGGAGCCTGTGTCCACGGTGTCACCAGCTCATTGTGGACAGGCTGGTGAACCTGGTGTGCAGGTTTCCACAGAGCTGTGGTATTTCTGAACTGATTCTGGATCATCTTTCCAAGATCTCTGGCAACCGAAGGAGCTGGAGAGGAAAAACGGGCAGACTGCAAATGAAATGTGAACCTGAAGCACTTGCTGGAATGAGCATTCATTACATTCAAAGGCTCGCAAGAGAATTGAATACTGTAATGATTTTTTTTACAAGTTTCAGTGAACAGATGCATTGTGAACCCCTCACAAAATCCCTCCTCTGAATTCATATTTACTAGCCCTTTTTGAAAGATCAAACACCCTGACTCCTTCCAACTAATTAAATGGATTTCTCTGGGAATAAATTGCAGTTTTCACCTAATCAGATGGTGTATTTTAATATGATGTTGAGTTTCTAGTGCTGAAGTATCTGAATTCCACAGCATTTTGGTTGGACTGTGTACCCTGCTTATGACTCCAGTCTAGTTTGCTAACAAACAAGTTATCAGCTCACTAGAAAAATTTATGCCACCAATTCAAGTCCCCATTTCAGGTATCTTTGCTTTTCCCTTCATATTTTTACTATGGTCTCACTGTTTTTCCTTTTTTTATGGAAGCACTGAGAACTTATCACCAATCCTTGTGTCTTCTTACATACTCTTTGTGGTCATACCAAAAAGCACAATGTCCCTTAGCTCTGGCTCAAGCCCTCTCCAAAATTGGATGTAAATTCTGGGTAAAAGTTTCATCAATATGCCTTACAGCTCATGTTTACAGAACAGCAGTGCCAGAAAAAAAAGTCCAAACACAGCGAGCAAAGACACAACAATGATTTCTGGAGTCATTCACTGGGAAGGATTTAAGTTGTCCTGATGTGTCCCAAAGCCATCAGCAGTGACAGCCCTTTGGCACTGCTGCAGGTGAAGGAAAATGCAACTCAAGTCAAACCAGGTGGAGAAACTGATGTGCTTAGTGAAAGACTGTTCATTTACTTTTTAAAACCAGGACTGGTCTGTTTCAGAAAATGAGTTTTCAGTGATTTTAGCAGCAATGGGACCAAGTCCAGAATATAACCCTGGGAGAGATGACAATGTGGACTAAAACAACTGAGTCTTTTGGGATGGTGAGCTTCTTAGGAGCAATATCCCATATTCTTCCCTGGTGATATAACTATGAAGCAACTCCATCTGGTAACTCATATCCCTTACACCAGTGAAATACTTATGCCTCAATATCCTGTGTGACCAAGCCCTGAGCTGCACCTGAAAATGCACATTGCATTTTCTCCTCAGAGAAGCTCAGAGGGATGCAGTCCCTTGCCAGGAGTTTTTCAGGGTGTCAGAAACCATGTGCCAGCTTCTTACTCATAGTCAGTGTCACAATATGAAAACATTACCAAAGTCTTGTGGTGCAAGCCATTAACACATTGGAGTCACAAAAGGTGGCACTTGCACTTCTGCTCTGGGAACCAACTCTGCAGAGCATTACTCCCAGAGTGAACAGGAAGATATTTGAGAAAGAGCCAGGATTTCCAGGGCTCTTGTGGAGAACCCTCCTTGTGCAAAATATATAAGGCCAGCTATATGAGCTTAGAAGTGAACATTGAGCAAAGGAGTTGAAGACACAGCAAGGGATAGGAAACCCCACCAGAAGAACTCTGCTGAAGTTGCAAAGGCCATGGAACAGGCCATGAAAGACACTACAATGTTTGCATGACCAAAAGGTCATTCACACAAAGTAAATAACTTCAGTAAACTTTTTAGAAGTGGATTTTTTGAAAGAGGAAACAAATTGTCTCTCTCTTCCCCTTAGATGTTTTTTCCTCCAAACCAATATGAACACAGCATGACCAAACTTTCTAGCTCTCTGAAAAAGAGCAATGGTGGGTCAGCAAGGACACTTAAGTCCCTCTGCTACAGAAAATCAGGCAAGTAAATTGTTCTCAAATTGCACGAACTTGGTGTGGTTTGTTTGGGTTTTCTTAGGTTAAGTGGGGCTGATGTTTGGAGGAGAAGCACATTCCAGTGTGATTTCACCACTGAAATGCAGCCATCTCTGGGGTGGAGGCCTGCAGCTGCTGGTGGTGCACATGTATGTTGCTCAATACATCCAAAGAACAACTGAGGATACATCACTCTTGGGGAAGGCTGCTGACTTGAGCATTCTTGGCCTTGCTATGTGTGCCAAGGAAAGTAAAGGACTTTTGCTTTCCCTGAGAACTGCTGTATTTTTCAGCTGTATTGATTGCAGGGGAGAAAGAGAAGATATCTCCCTCATCAGAAAGCCAGAAGGCTGATGATGGCAGCACAGAGGGACATCCTTCTGTAGCAATACTCTGTCCTCCCACACCTGGCCTTCACATCTACACCTCTCCCCCAAGGACCATGCATCACCACCTTGCTGGCTGCCAAGCTGAGAGACCCTGAGTGCAGATCAGGAAGCTCTGAGGGAAGCAACACGTGCTGGCATTCACCTGGCAGCCAAGAGTGGTCCCTCATCCCTTCACATCCCCCAGTGATGACTGAGCAGCCAAGAGTTGTGCAGGGCTATGGAACACACAGAGAAAGATTCCACCTATCAATTGCTCACACTTTTCCCCAATATCCCCTCTCCTCATGCCTTGCTAGCTTGCTTCATCCTTCCTCAGAGCAGGCTGAAGCCACTTCATATCCTGCTGGCTTTATTCCAGCTGTCTTGACACAACACAGTTTCTCCAATTCCTAATCACTCATTTCCTGGCATGATCCCCACTGGAAAACCCAAGTTCTGATAACATTTGATGACCTTTCCTTTATTATTTCCCATGGCACTCTTTGGTCCCCAATAGGTTCTAAAGCTGGGATTTGCCTTCCTGGAAAGTCAGACACTGGGGGTGAATGACTCAAGACCTTGGCATGAGGCTTCAGCAGCCTGGGACACAAAAGCAGTACCTCCCACCTCACACAGTGGATCCAACAGTAGGAAGTATTATTTTGCTGGGCTGTGCTTCGTGATTTCCTAGAAAAGCAACAAAAATGCCACATGTGTTTGTGTTTCCATGTGAATTCAGCACAAGGAAATCCACACAGGCCACTTGTGGTTTAGAAATTGTAGGTGTTGTGAGCCTCGAGTCTGCATAATGTCTTGCCCTTGGTATGCAGTAAACATTCCACATCTTTAGGGGAAACTCCCACATAGGCAGGGGAAGGAGGGGCTTTAAAACCCCAGATCTGAACTTCAGCACAAAGGCACGAGCGGACAATAAATTTTCCATTTGCAAAGGAAGCGTCCAATTTCACCCGCTGGTTTTGATATGCTGCTGTAACAAGGAGATTGTGCAAGAGCAATCACAGAGGGACCAAAAAAACCCTGCCTGGCCACATCTCAACTCTGAAGAGAGAAAGATGCCTGAGAGTTAAGGGCCTGCCAAACACCAGGTCACACTGTAGAAGTCGATGGGGCCAGATTTCTTACCCAGCTTTGCAGCTCACAATCAGAACCTTGTTCAGAAAGAAAAATCAGCTCTTATCTCACTACCAAAAAAGTCAATATAGCAGAGCACTCAGCTTGGAGCAAGATTCTGAGCAGTTGCTAAAACATATCCTCCATGTCAGAAGAAACTTGACTCTGGGTAAATGCACAGTACTGACTCTAGGATAAATTTCTGCCTGTGACATGGGACCATAAGTGTGCCTTTGTCCCTCTGACAGCCCCCTCGGACGTAAAGTTGTATGTCCCAACTTAGTTTACTTTTTTCCCCATATAATATATTTTAAAAATATATTATAAAAATNNNNTAAAAATATATTATAAAAATAATGCTAATAAAATCTGGTTCCAAATGTAGAATAATTCAATCTGAAGGACAAAGAACATGAAAAGTATTTGAACTGAAGCAAGAATGTGTCTACTGAACCAAGCCAAATGTTCCCTTAGAATTTCTGCTGAAGAAAAACCTCAGGTTTAGATTCAAGTATGAATTGAGATTGAAAATCTAACATTCATAGAATCATTAAGGTTGGAAAAGGCCCCCAAGATCATCGAGACACCATTCAACACACCTATGAAGGAGTGTGGGGAAACATTGTTTGAGAAATGATTAAAAAAAAAAAAAAAAGCCATGAGGTCATTTTTGATGATTCCATTTTTATTGATTCCAGGTTGAACTTTGTAGATTAATTATGGAAGAAAAAAATAGGTACTGACAGCTCAATGTTGACTTTTAAACTGGTTATTAGAACAAAGCAAGCCGAGCATGATCTTTAGAGGAAATAACTTCTAATAGGGTGCTGGTGCTATGTTTCTTAGGTAACTGGACTCTGGCCAAACCATCTGGCTCTTCTGCATTTCATTCTAACAAAGAGGACTTCACAAAGCCTGGAAGAAAATCCTGTGCACAAGAAATGTAAGAAACATGCTCAGAAATGTGCCATTCAAGGAGATTATTTGATCTATTTCAGTAGGATTTAGAGGAAAGAACGTACAAAAATTAAAAACAAGACCTGAAAAAGGAGCTTGTACCTGAGAAAAAAGCAGTACAGTACCTGCACTGTGAGCTTTTGTATTATTAGATCCTGTGTAGGACACAAGCATCTTACTAATGAAAGAGAAATCCTCCTTCTCCTAGGGCAGAGGGGAGCAGCAGTCTCAGGGTCACAGTTCCCTAAACAGACCTTGGATCAGGAAGCCCCTAATGTAGTTTGCCTGCCTTCTTTCCACCAAAACTCAGGGAGGGTCACCTAAACCTGAACACAGAAATTATTTCCTCTGATGTTGACAACCAAGCAAGACAGCCCCAACCAAAACCACAGCCTACTCATCTCCAGCCCGTTCAGCACCAGAGAGAAACACAGGAATTCCTCAAATCCCCTGAATTTTGGTAGCTAAAGCAGATTTGGATTCACAGTGTTGTCCATTGTGGAGAACAAGAATAGTACTGTGTTCTTATCTCTCATTTGAGCAGCATCAGCACACACAGACTCCAAGTTTTATATGAGAAACCTGTGTTGAGCTGACAACCACAGAAAATTTGGCAGGGGAAAAGGGATAATTAGGACTCTCAGCAGATGCTCTTAATCTGCTCTCCAAGGCAGATGGGGGCTTATTGACAAATTCCTTGGGTTCATTTGGGTGTCAGAGGGTTTCTCCCAATTTCAGGTCAGCAAAGAGCTCTCTCACATCCTGTACAGCAAACTTGTGCTGCGTCCCTCCTCTTCATCAGCCAGGCATAGGATCAAACAACAACAGGACAGAGACCGGCCTTTTCCAGCTCTGGGACATCCTGTGACATCTCATTTCTCTGCCAAGGCTCATCTATTTTCATTCAGGTTCCTACCTGCCCTGCATTTGTGGCAGGGGTCCCCATGCAGATGTCAACCCTGGCTGGCTGAAGTGACCCATGACAGTCCTTGTGCCAGGTGAGAGGGCTGCTCCACACAGGACAGGCAACAGCTGGACAAGGTCTGATTGTTCCAAGGGAGCCACAGGTTTATCCTGCAGGTGAAGGAAACCTCTCTGTAACACAGTCTAGGAGGGTAACAGATCGCCCAGCTCTGAGCTGTGTATATGTGTATGCCAATTTAAATAATTATAACAATTTAAACAACTATGAAATAGCACCTTTTGTGCCTAATAGTTATTCTTGGAGCTTTTGGTTTTCATTGTCCCAGGAATCTTTTTTTGAACTGTGAACTTGGGAGTGTTAAGCCAATGGTTCAAGTTAAGTAAACAGCTCTGACCCCATCATCAGGCTTCCCTTTGGTTTTTCTGCTTTTGCAGGCTCCCAGCAATGCCAGGGATTGCCCTCTGCTCCCAGCTCCTCAGGCAGTTTGACAGATGGCCCTGCCAGCATCCAGCATCCTCTGCACAAGCAGGGATGGCAAACTGCTGAAACCAAAGGAACATGAGATTGATAGAGCTCATCACCAGAGTTAATGCCAAGGAGCCCTTATCCATGGAGCTGTGCTCCTGCAGAGCCTCGGGCAGCTCCATTCCAGCACTGCTCAGGCAGGGCCACACAAACACAGCCCCCTCTCCTCTTTCCCACATCCCAGCTCCTCACTTGGTTGATTTCATTCTCAGCAAAACTATGCCTTTGCTGCTCACTTTCATCATTGACTCTTCAAGGACCTGCAAGGAACTGAATTTCTTCCACCTCACCTGGAGTGAGGGTCAAAATCCAAAGGCAAAACTTTTTGCCTTATCCGGAAGCTTTTTCTCTGCATGAATGGTCTCAAAGGTGCTGGCAGTAAATGCATCAACTTTTCATTTTGCACTTTTTGAGCTTTGACTGCCCTAAAACTACTTTTCCCCTCAAGTGAAAAGGTGCATAAACATCAAGAACCTTTGGTCTTAGTATAAATGACAGACGTAGAGTGAACAATTCTGAAGGGTGCCAAAAGGAGCTGGTCCCCTCTCCCATGTTCCCTCCATTTATCCTCTTCTGCCACAGCTCCAGTGCTCAGCAGAACCTGCCCTGTGCCCTCCCCACACACAGCAAACCTGCTTTTGCCAGGTGGTCAGGGTGCACCTTCCCAGCACAACACCTGCCAAGCACCAGGGCCTGTGCCAGGGAGGAGATGGGAAGACACAGCTGGGAGCAGGGAGAGGATATAACAGTTCACTGCTGCCAGGAAGAACAAATCATCTCAAATTCACCCTCGTTCTAGCTACCAAGGTGTGACTGAAACCAAGAGGACAGTGAACAGAGCTGGAACCCATGCACATCCTGACTACAGCAATTCCACTCCCCCTTGAAGCCTCGCTTTGCTCCCCGTCACCAAAGAAACATGGTGACAAACTTAATTTCATGTTTTCCATCCTATCTCCCCTCCTTCTGATTTGATTGCAGAAATTTCAAAAGTACACAAGAAATAAATGTGTCTGACTTCTAATGGGAAAAAAGTATCAAAAGCCCCTTTGGCTGCATCACCATAACAGCCCATGCATGCAGCCTGCCATAAAAAAATAACAGCTATTTACTGAGTGATATAAAGATCAGTTTAAAGCTATAAATACTTTCAAACATTGTTGAAACATTGACTAATCCACTCTCACAGCAGCTTCTTGTGGCAAATAATGACCATTCTTTCTGTGTGGAAGGGGTTAAGAGCAGAGATTTCTCTGCATGTGCAGCAGCATCTCCTGGAATTGGCTCTGAAACTGTCAGTACCATCAGTGACCCCCTTCAGGGATGGACCATGTTTTGGTGTGAGGGCTGATAAAAACACAAACCTCAGCTGGATACTCTGTCAGAGGAGGATGGGGACTTTCTCACACAGATGGAGATTGTTACCTTCCCCTGAGTGGAAACATCTACCTAATCACAGTCAATTATTCTGAAATAAGCATAATTTTGTTGTTCTTCACTGGATGGCTCTGATTAAAAGATGAGAGGGACCAACAACAGAAAACAGGCTTCTGAACTCAGCCAAAATATAGGATATAGTAGTTGATGGCAAAAAATTGCTTTCCACAGACATTTCAGACCCTCACAATTATTTTGGTCTATGATGGTTCAACCACCCTGAAACCACTGTGGTGAAAGGGATAGGAATAAATACCAGGGTAATGCATCTTCATTAATGTATCCTTAGAGTTTAGAAAACAACTACGTATAGAAACAGCCTACTCTGTGTCTGGAAAGATAGAAAAAATGTTATATAACTGTTCCACCCAACAAAATATTTTTTGTATCTGAAAAAAATACATAAAGTCACACATAAAGCTCAAAGGGTAAAGCATCCTACTAATGTAAATCAACTGGGATCAGTTTCTCCCTTTTCAGCTGGCTATCACACATGACTCAGAGTTAGCTCAGTTGGTCAGAGCATGGTGCTGATAATCCACCAAGGTGGGTTTGATCCCTCTATGGGCCTTTCACATAGGAGTTGGACTTGACAACCTTTGTAAGTGCCTTCCAGTTCAGAATGTTCTGTGAAATCTGTTTCCATGCATCTCCTGGGCATCCTGCTACCCAAGGGCAGCTGCCTCTTTGCTCTGAGGCAAGACCGGCCATGCATACATCAGCAAACTGTCCTGCTCCCTTCTTGGGGGCTCCCCAAAGCCTCTGCTGTGGAGAGCTTGCTCAAGGCAAGAAGGGGGAAAGGGGGTGAGGAGGCAGAGGAGAAAGCTGTCTGTTAGCAGCACCTCCAGTGCCTGCAGGCAGGCAAAGGATCAGTGACTTTGGGCCTCCTGTTTGACCTCAGGAGTGGGAAAGCTCTCTCCAGACCATCTCAGGTACCCCAGTGATCCCCCACACTCTCTGCAGGTGAGTGGGGGCTGTGGTGAGAGCTCTGCCCACACACCCAGGGTCTCACACAGGTTGGGACTGTCAGGCACCTCCAAACTCCTCCTGTGAGAGGCTGCACACTGAGCAAGAGCCCAGCAAAAAGACCCAGGCTGGAGGAGGCTTGGGGCTGATGGATACCTGTGGACACCTGGCCTGCAGGGGTGTTTGTTCTGCCAGCGTTGAGAAGAAAGTACAAGAAAAACACACCAGGAAAAACTGTATGATATACAAGTAAAAACAAGTATAATCAAGTTTGGGGACAGTCCTCTGTAGGGTTTACCCTTGCACGACTGAATAAGAGAATTTTCAAACATAATGGTAGAGGTGAACACTTCTGGGGTGCTCTGTGCCTCCTGGGCCTGCTCCTGCCAGGACATAGCCACCACGTCCTGGCAGCAGGACAGAGCACAGTTTCACTTTTGCTTCCTACTTATAAAGCAGAAAGGGACCCAGCTTCTCTCCACTGCAGAGATTTGGATAAATCACGCTGAGTTTGTGTTGAGCATCTCAGAATTAAAGGTGGCAAACGTGGCTATGCTACACAGCCCAGGATGGATGTCTGCCCACACATGTCACCCCTCTAATATTTCTCATTTTAGACCCAAACATACTTGAGTGTCTCCTAAGCTGCCACTATCTCCATTTCCTTGTGGAAATTACAGACTGGAGGTACAACCAACGTGGGGCTGAGGTTGTGCTGAATGTTGCCCCCACATAGGGTAGAGGAGATTCCCACTGCTGGGAGCATCTGTTATTTTGGAGCAGCTACAGGAATGTCTCTAATCCTTTCTGCACTGGTCACATCAGAAGGCAAAAGCAGGGGTTGTGTAGAGGGCAAGGCTGGGTGGGAAGCAGATTGCCAGTCCAGCTAGGAGGACACTGGTGCTTTTTGCTCTCCTCTCTCTGAGATGGGAATTTGGTGCTAATCCCAGCTGAGTGGCAGCAAAATCCTGGAGAGAGCCATCTGCCACACTCCAGCAGGAGCAAGTGACATCCCTGGGATGGGCTCAGCTGCATGGGACAGGGACAGGAGGGGGCCAGGGAAGCTCTGGATTTTCTCTCAGTTGTTCCAGCAAGTACAGAGCAGTGGAGAGAACATCTCTGACTGGACACAGGAACCTGGCCTGCCTTTGTCCAGATCAGGGGTCACGCTGGGAGCCCCCACACTGAGCTGTCCCTACAACCTGCTGGGGACGTGCCAGCAAGAACAGATATACAAAGAAATCTCCTATTTTAAACAAACCCATAATTCAACAAACACATTGAAATATTTTTGTTAAACATTGAACGGGAAACAAGAAAAGTTTTGAAATTCCTATTTTGACATTTTTAAAGTAACAAGTTGCAAGGAGTATTCTGAGGTATTTATAAGAATCTTTGTTTAAATACAGGCTATAAAGAGAGTTAAGGATTTTTATTTGAAGTGAGGACAGAGGGTGGGATCTGCAAGTTCTTGTTTTGCTGTATGGGGTTTTGAGGTGGGAAATTTTGAGTTTGTATCCAGGTTCATGAAAAAAAAAAAAAAAAAGAGAGGAAAATGAGACACTACCTCTTAAATCTTCCACAGACCAAAGCCATTATCCCTGGGCATCTTTACTCACCACCACCACTGCTTACATTTCCCCATCAAAACCATCATGTATCAAGCAAGATTACACCCACAGCCAGCTAATTAAGGTTACAGAGGCCTGGGCTTAAGGAAAGAAAGAAAATAACCACACTAAAGGTTGCAAGCAATGAAACCCCAGTGGGAACAGAGTCTGGAAAACTCAACCTCACCCTGGCCAAGAGCTTTCCCCCTGTGAAAAATTTCTGGAGCAGCCAAGGCAGTAAACAGCACACAGAGCTGATGTGCTCCATATGACAGAAACCTGTGAGGAGAAAACCCTCCCAGTCCCTGCAGGAAAACAGGAGCTGGGAAGAGGAGCAGTTTTTGGTCCTGCCACTGCAGTTAGGCCAGTTTCTGGTCCTGTCATTGCCTGCTCTGCTGAGAGATGTTGGTGTACTGGATCACAGAGGGCTAGGAAAGCCAGGCTGAGGTCCATGGCACCACACAGGGACAATGGCTACAGGCCACCAGGGATGACAGGGCCAGCACAGCCAGGGAGGCTCACCAACCTTCTGTCTGCAACCAGCTTTGTTTTGATGCAAAATACCCTCCCCCCCAAAGCCCACCACAACTTGCCTGGTGGGTTTATGGATCACATTGGTCTAAAAGGAACATTGTAGTGGGAAACAGAGGCAAGAAATCAGGTATCAGTTTGGGGGATGGGGTAACAGCTAACACAGGGCTCCAGGCAGGTACATCTGCTCCAAACACAACCAGAGCCATCAGTCTCACACCAGGGCGCTCTGAAATCAAAGCCCATCTGTCTGCAGAAGGTACTGTGTCATCTATGAGGAGCTGAACTCCAGAGCTCAGTGATGCTCCTGGGGGATAGCTGAGGGATGCAGCTTTGGCACTTGTCTTGTCACTTCTACTTGGCAATTATAAATCCAGTTGGTTGGATTTACATATGCCAGGTGGCTCTCTGGAAGTGAAGGGGTGGGATCTTGTTAGGATTATCAGCTGGGAACATGGATTTAGGTCCAGAGGAGCAAGGGAGCATTGAGCTGTTCTGCCTCCAGCCGTGGAGCAGTTTCAGCCAGGCCCCCAAAAGCAGTAGGAAGTGTCAACGTCCAGCCCAGAGAACGCAAACATTTGTGTAAAGCAACCCCAGGAATTGAGGCAATAGGCTGGTATTAGAGCAGGGCAGGAAACAATGTTATCATCTAAGGAGAATGTGGTATTTTGCAATGTTTTCTTGTCCAAGATCAGTGCAAAAAGCCTTAGTAAGAGTTTTTGGCAAACCAAGTTTAAAAAAATATAAAACCCCACAAGATATTATTTTAAGCATTCAATCTGCAAAGGCCTCCCTCCCTAGTTTGCTCTTAAATTTAAAGGACAGAAGAGCCATTTTAACTCATAACTTATCAGGTTTCTCAGTGTTAAACAATACAAACCAAAAAGACAAACAAGTCCTGACTCTTACAAGCATCTTCCTGCCCAGTGCTCAGGGTATCACCTTCATCCTTTAGTATCTGGCTCTTCTTGGCCATGATCACACTTTTGCATCCACCTAGGGGCAGAGTCCTTCCTTCCCTCCACCCTGCTCAGCCAAGGGAATAACCAATTAGAAAACAAGCAGGAACCATGGGCTTTCTGCTAAAACTAAGCCAAGCAAGCAAGATCTGCAGCGCAGCTGGAAATTAGTGCATGGCTGTACATCTGCAGATTTACTGTTGCACCCTAATCCAGAGGCCCCCAGCTATTGTGATTTAAGTGCCCATGGGACCAGCCAAGGAATGTAATAAATGCATGGACCAAAAAAGCAAAATACAGTATCTGGAAGAGAAAAGCCTCATAATAAAAGCTGAAACAAGGATGTTGAGTTTTTCCCTCTACATACAGCAGAGCCCTCACCTCCCCACCTCTGTTCCAGGAATTAAAACACAGAACTATGCCAGCACTTTTGCACAGAAGGGGCAATGATGCCCTCAACTCCGATTCAAACTTTTCTCATGCGTAAAACTCCAGGGTCTGGTGATGCAAGACCCTCACAATGTTGTTAGCTCCATCATTTCAGGGACAGAGCATCTATTTCCATAGGTCAGAATGGGCAAAACAATGAGGAGTGAACAATGGGGAAGTCGTGGTTTCACTGTGGAGGGGGGATTATGCCTCAGCTGGCAGGGGACAGTGCTGCCCGGCCTGGGAGACCCTTTAGGGCCAAGGTGTGGACTGACCCCCTGTGCAGCATTGAGTGATGACTGTGACAGAACTGCAACATCCAGGTGGAGCAGGGACAACTGCTCAGAAACAAGTGAGGGTGGCAGGACCAAGGCAGGAGCTCAGGAAAGAAGTAATTCTGAACAGTCAGACCAAATAACTCAAGGAAAGCATTTTTGAGAGAGCTACTCACAAACACTCCTTCTTAACGGGAGAGGAAAAAAAAATGATCTCAGTTTAATCCTGTGCAGCAATAAAGCCCTCAGTGACTCGATAAGCTGTTTGTGCAGACAGCCAGACTGACACAACAGCAGAGACAGCCTGAAATCAAGGAGGGGTCTCACTGTCCAGGGAGCCAACTCTGCACACAGCCAGCACTCGTGCTCTCCATTCAAGCCCCAGGGCTTGGGCTCTTACCACAGTGACTTCTCTAGGAAGAATACAAATTTCTCTGCTTCACAGCCACAGAGACAAAACTCAAATCTATTCACCCTAAAGATTAGTCACAGTAAGAAAATTAGATTAAAAGCTGTTGGCTGCTGAGGGCCTCAGCTCAAGGCTGCTGGGTCTCTGTAAGCTGGAGCAGTTGAAACAGAAATAGGAAAGCACGCTGACCCCAAAAATGCATTTACTCTCTCTTGCACATAGACCAGAACCTGCAAAAATGAGCACAAAGCTGAAAAATGGCTGTTCTTATCCCACTTCTGCTCAGTGGACCTGCAAGCAGGCGGAAAAACACACTGGGAACAGAATGGGAAGGGGTACAGGTGCTTCAAAAGCGATGAAAACCTGCTACAGCAAAAATCCAGCCCGCACCAAAGCACAGTGCTGCAGCAGACTGCTGACATTCCCTCTGCAAGACACGCTGCCAGGGTAGCCTTCTCCAAATAAGATTTCCACCCTATTCATTTAGATAACCCAGTCTGTACCCTTGGGAAGAAGGGGGGAAATGAAAAAACGCAGGAAGATCAAAGCTCTGCAGGTCCATAATATTTTATTAGTTCCTCCCATCTGTCACGCTCCAATGACTCCTCGGGAAATAAGCCCCCTCTGGAGAACTGCTACCTTTTCCTTGCCGGCTCCGGCTCGGGAGCAGCCGCTATTGTGCTCCTTTATTGGTATTTGTTCCGTCTGAACGAGCTCTGGCTCCTCATTCACAAACCAGCCTCTGCTCCTTGAATCGGAGGGCGAGCGAGGGGGAGGGATGGAGGAGGATCTTCCTGCGTCTCCGTTATCTCGTTCACATTCTGCCTGGTGCCTCCTGCATCAATGGAGATCTCGGGAGTCCTCGGGCTTTGTTCCCTCCTGCACGCAGGGGCTCTTCCTGCCAAAATAGCAGGTAGCAGCAATAACCCTGAGCACACACAATCATACAAATCCATTTGCCAGGGCGAGGGAAAGATGCAACATGCTGCTTTTAGAGAAAGAAAAGCGCTTTGGGGGAGCAGGGAAGAGGAGGGGAAAGAGCCAGATTTCCTGAAGACCTCTGAATAAGGCAGAGCAGAGGGAGAGTTCTATAATGGAGAAAACTGCCTTGGCCTGCTATTATCAGGATGCAAATAGAGGAATTTGAAAAGCTGATTGCAGTGTATCAACTCCACGAGATGCTGTGCTATGGAAATGGAAAGGCTCCCGCCCATCCATGGCCCTTCCCACTCCAAATGGGAAATGCAAAAATGCAAGCAAGCATTGTCCTGCATCCTCCAGAGCTCTTTCACAAATGTTTGATGGGGGCAGGCTTCAGTCGCCCTGACTTTCACCATCAATTAATGATGCCCCTAAGTGGAAGCATCTTAAAATGTTCAATCTCCCAGATCTCACTCAATGGAATCAACTCAAGCATTTAAAATTGCCCTCAACTCCTGGTTTTAGGAGGATTTGACCTTATTTCACTGAAATCAAGCTCCTTGACTGCTTGAACACAGGCTCAAGCAAATCAAGAAGCTTTTGTAAGGAAGCCCTCAGGACAGCAGACCCAAGCAGGGCAGCGTGCCCTGGGCACACATCCCGCAGTTACACGGGTGGGTGGGTGCAGACGTGTGCTCCCATCTCTGTTCTTCATCCGTGGCTCTTTTGGCAGAGCTGCAGCTCCTGGGTGAATGATAACCCTGCTCTGTTCTTCATTAGGGCTTTTGTTAATGCACTGCTGGCGACTTCGCACGGATGGTGCCCTCTGTGCTCAGCACCACGCTGGGTGACGGCTGGCCTGAGAAGGAAATTTCTCCTGCTCCTTCGCCCTGGAGAAAGCTGCCTGCATGCATCAGCTGCTGCTTTCCTCTGACCCATGGCTCCCTCTTACCCCGCTCCATCTGTCTCTGCAATTCAGGGCTTGCATTTCATCCAGCCTGCATTGCCTTTGCCAGCCACTGCAGATGTTCACATGTGGATATTTGGCTGGTGTGAGTTTCACGATGGCAGAGCATGCGGAGTAGCTGCCCCTGCCATTCCCAGACCTCCTTCTCTAGGGCCCCAGAAGCAACTGCTCCTGGTCCCAGGGTGAGCCAGGAGCACACGGAGCTTACAAAAGAGCTTCAGGTCATGTCACCTGCTTCAGAAATTCTTGTTCACAGTGCTCTGGGCCCAGGTTGCACATGGCAGAACAGGACCCTTTTTTGTTCAAGGGCTCTTGCACAGAACCAGAGCAGCTGGGTGACCCCTTTGTTCTGCCTGAGAGACATCATGTGAGTTACAACATGCTGGAATAACTGCACACAATCTCCACCTCCAAAACAAAAGAGAAGACCTATTAATGGACTATGGGAAAGAAAAATATTTTCTTTTTTGATCCCAAGGGTATGTTTTCCTTTATTTAATAAGGCACTAAACCTAAAGCATATCCCTGGATGTGTTTCCTTTCTTGGTGGGTATTTCACTCAGACTAGTACCACCTGAGCATTCCTAAGGGGATATGGATCCTAAGGTTAGGATTAGGATGCCTGCCACTCTTGCTTACGGACACCTTAACATCTGTATAGAAAGAAGCCATTCCACTTTCTCACAACAAAGGCCATGGAAGCCAAGCAATTAAAGCAAAGCAGGATTTTGAAACCAGCACTTCACTGAAGACTCTCTTCCCTAAAGCTTCGCCACTCTCACTCAGTACTCTCAGGAATCAGCATATCTGGATTTTGAGGGACATCCCTTCCTTCAGCAGAAAACAAGCAAACTCCAGTGAGCATTCAGTGTGTCCTGCAGACCCCAGAGCAACATAAAGCTATTCATAAAAAGACTTTTAAGCCTCCTCTGGCCTACAGTGCCCCAACTGCAGTCTGGTGTGGGAAGAATAGCTGGCTGGCCTAAGCATCAGAGTGGATTATTGTCCTGAGGGGCGAAGTCAGAGCTGAGGCTGCTGCGCGTCATTAAACAAACAGATGGAGAGACAGCCCCAGAGGCTCCGACAGAGCCTGATGCTTTCTGGCTCTGAGTGTGCTTGTTCCAGGGGCAGGAGGGGCTCCAGAGCACTCTGTGAAAGGAAGAGACATGGCCATGGGCTGCAGCCTCAGAGACTCAAGCTCACTGATGATGGAAAACAGAGACGAGAAGGAGACAGAGGCCTTTTCCTTCATGAGAAGCAAGCAAGTCACAGGGCTCTGCTGGGAGTTTGGAGGGAATCCAAACTGCCCAGAATGTGCTCACAGGTGCTTTGCTGAAAGGATCACAAGGAGCATCCTCAGGTACTCAGACTCAGCCACCATTTCAGGTACTGGGAGCAGCAGCTCTCAGGGGATGCATTTCTTAGCATTTTGCTTTGTAGGTCTCTAACATTTTAAAGACAGAGTTTTAGAGGAGAAAAATGTAAACTACAGATGTATTTGTAGGTGTGTCCTCATTTCTCATTAGAGTTCACCTCTCTTTTCATAAATATACAAGCATAAAATACAACTCTTCCCAAAGAGGGTACTGCTTTCACTTGGCACAAACCTGCTGCAGCTCCTTCACTACTAGGATATGGAATGACTTTTGCAGCATGGCTGGAGATCCAGGCCCTTCCCAAGTCAGCACGTTCCTGAGCTGCCACAACACACTGCTCTGCCTCCCGCCCCTTATCCCCATCCCTCCACCCACCATACACTTGTTGGCTCCAGTCACAGAATGCACAGAAAGCAATTTCCCAGCCCAGTTAGCAGCAGCTCTCCAGCACACCCCCAGCACAGGCAGCAAGATGAGGCAGGACTGCCTCCTCTGCACCAAGGCCTTCCCTTTCCTGAGGGAAGCAGAGGAAAGAAGATGCTAGAAACCAGACCATTTCTCTTCCATCTCAAAAGAGCAACCATTAGAGCAAGCTTGCTAAGGAGGATGAAGCTGCAGTGTTCCTGCAGCTGCCCTGTAGTTTCTGTGCTTTTATGTTACCCAAAGGTACAAATCAAATAAGAATGAGGCAGCTTCCTCTACACACTCACATTTATCAATATTATCAACCAGGTAGTCAGTCCTGCTGTGAGCAGGGGGCTGCACTAAAAGACCTCCAGAAGTCACTTCCCACCTCAGTAATTTTCTATTTCTACGGAATTCCAGAACTAAAGTCAAGATAAAAACATAAAAACAGTCCCCATATAGTTTTTGTTTCACTTCTGACTAAAATCACTAGTCAGGATCTTTCGATGAGTTCTCCTGGATTTCCTGTTTTGACCTTCAGTGTTCAATCCCAGGGGATTCAAAGGAAGTCCGGTATGGTCTTCCAGCCAAATCAGGCTCTTGAAAGAGGATGAATAACTTAATTTACCACAAATCCTGTTCCATTTGCAGAGAAGTGGAAGCCACATTTACAGAAGCATCTCATAGCCAGACCTTGTTTCTGGTATATCTGGGAGCTTGTTGAGGTCAGGGCTTTGGGAGGATCCTGCAGGTATAAAAGCAGCCACATGGCAGCCCAGTGAAATGGAACTGAGAAAAGACTTCTTCCAATCTTTTATTCAACATGAGTAAGTGCATGACCTCCAGACCCAGAGAAATCTCATGACTGCACTCTGAAAAAGTCCCTGCTTCAATAGATGCTGCAATTTTAGAAACAGAGGAACAGTACAGTCCTCTGGAGGTCTCCAGATGGGGATGGTACAGCCCATAACCTGACAGAGAGATGTTTTCTAATGGATGCATCCTGTTTACCTGGGGGAGAATGATTTCATCCACCTACTCACTTCATAGCAGCTTTTGTCATGGTTAGAAAAAAAGAGGCATCTCTGGGATGGCAGGAACTTCTCAGAGTTGTTCTGGCTGAATTTATGCTAAGCTGATATTAATATCAGTTCCTTTATCTCCACTCCTGAAAAAGGCTCCAAGCATTAACAGCTTTAGTAATGATTCATGGGTTTAAATTCCTAAACCTTTTGAGAACAGGAAATTAAAGCCAAGATGAACAATACACACAGATTAAATATATTTAGCTGCTGTGTTTCTTGTTGAGAAACCCAGAGAACTGTTTAGTGGTGCTTTTCATGTGGCTGCTCCATGTGGAAATGATGGCAGCTTGCATCTGAAGTCAAAATGGCAAATTAAAGGGGGTATGCAGGAAGATATTTTATTGTTTTCCTTGTGCTTTCTGCTCTCCAGCAGAGCTCCTCTGGGCAGAGGCTTTCCTCCAGGCTCCTCAGCATCAGATAAAAACAATAAAGGAATGGCCCAGATTACATGGTAAGGCACAAGGCATGAGGGAGGGAATCCACCCTTATGTGGGCAAGTTCTTCTGAAGGAAAACTCTGGGAATGTTTGCAGAAGGGGTCACTTTCTTTCCAGGTGGGCAGCGGCAGACAAAAGCTGGTCTACAGCAGCAGCTCCTCACTGGTAGAGAACTACCAAAAGCACACAGCTCCCAGCATCTCCTTCTTTTTAGGCTGAGGCATCATTTTTGCATTTCATGCCTGACTGTGTTGAGTCAGGAATCAAAACCATCCCTCAGAGCCCCGATTCAGTGCCCTGGCTGCTCAGTCCCTGCTCATCCACTCTCAGGGCTGCTTGTTGACAGCTGTTTCATAGAGCCAAGGATCCCAGCCCTTTGTTTTCCCCTACCTCATTAGCTAAACAAACAATGACACCATGTAAAATACCACCCAGCTCAGCTGTCTGAGAGATGCAAATCCAGGGAAAACTATCTTGGAGACAATTTTAGAAACAGGCTGTGCCTCTGCCAAGCACTTGGATCAGCATGGCAGTGGAGAGCTCTGCTTTAGTTCTTGGAGAGCCAGGAGCACACTGAGCTGAGCCCACTGTGGGACCACAGAGCATGGTCAGGGAGATACCAGGAAGCTGAGCTACCACACTGCTAAGGCTTTCAATTAAAAAGGCTGTGGATGATCAAAATATCAGCACCAAGTAATTCTTTGGGAATAAATTTGAGTTACAGATACTACCTCAGGCTGAAGTCTTAAAGGAAGATGTTATAAGGACATTTAAACACCATAAAGCTGACTGACTGGATGGGAAACACATTTCCATGTGATTTTCAACACCAGATGTTTAACACTAAGCTGCCACAGAAGACCCAGACTGCAGAAAAACACAAGAAGAAAGATGCTGATGGTGGTGGTAATGCAGCCCTCGGTGTCCTCACAGACAAAGCAGAAGGACATGCCTGATGCGAGTTAGAGCAGCCTGTTCAACTCATTCAGCTCAGCACTTGACTCAGACAACAAGCTCGAATCCTTCCTAGGAAAGTCACCCAGGAGCACAAAGTTCAAGAGAAGGTGAGGTGACCCCACAGGCAGCCACAGCCTTGGTGAGCAGTGAAGTGGTTTCAAGTGTGGTCAGTCGAACAGTACCCATCCTCCTGGAGGGGAGGAGGAGTGTCCTTCACGCCCTCGAATGAGAGATGTGAGGATCACAGGGAACAAGGGCCCCTCTCAGTGAATTTCAGAAGAGAGCCGTGAACACCAGACAGGTGGGGACAGTGAGGCTGAGCTTCACTCTGCAGCTGCACTGTCCCTGCTCCCCAGCCCACACAGCCCCAAAATCATGCTGTTCCCCTCCCCAAAACAAGGTAGCCAGGATTATGTTAAGGAAAGTGCTTTTGTGGAGAAATCTATTCTGATTTTTCGCTCTTGAGCACTTTGTCTTTCAGCTCTGGCTCTGCTGCCAAGAAGCAGTACCCAGACTCTGGCCACAGCTTGGTTCTGGTGCAGATCTGTGGGACCCAGGAGAGGACATCTCTGTGGCAAGGGTTTGGTGGGACCCAGGAGCAGTTGGACCTGCCTAGTGGTGGGTGAATGGCATGGCTGTGTTCTTCCATCCTAGCTTGAAGGGGCATCAGGTCCTATGAATTTGGTCACTAAAACCCAAATATCCTCTATTTTCAACTATTTTTGAAATGTGTTTTAATAACCTCTTCTCCTCAGTAAGTCTTTGCTTGCACAGTGTGACATTCAACAGGCTTACAGAGGATAAAAAAGACATCTTAAACCTCTCCAGCTCTGACTTCCCTCCATCCCTACAGAGCACTTCAGGAATTGATCCTTCCCGTGCTGGGAACAGTGGGCAGACGAGCAAGATTCCTCTGCAGTCAGGATCCCAACACCCAGCCTCAGCATTCCAAAGAGCTCCTGCCCCCCAAGGACGTCACCCTGCGTTATCAGCACAGTGCTGATGACACTGCTGAGCATCCCCACCCCATGCAGCAGATTCCAACTGGATCCATGCACACAAGCATTCCCTACTGCCCTTCACCTCCCAGAGGTTTGTGCCACAAAGCTCAAACACCTCAGCAGAGCTAAAGAGATGCAGTGAAACCCAGCTACAGAGAACACCAGTCCACTTTCTGTGCTTGCTGGCTTGCTGTAGGAATAGGAAGTGTATCTGGGGGACAGAAAATGTTTAAACAATTAAACCTATGGGTGCAGGAGGCTGCATTCCTTCTCCAAAGCTTCCAGGCCCTTCTACAACTCAATGACATTGGTTTCTTCTGCAGTTCAGGTATGCAAGCCACCTTCTGCTGTCCAAAAGGCAAAGTGTGTTCCATAAAGCCACAAATCTAAGAAATCCAGCAGCAGAAGTAAAACAATCATATCAAAAGCAAGAACCAAGAAACCAGTTTCCTCTGGTTGATATTTCCACCAACCACCGATACCACTCCTTGGCTAAACCTGTTCCCAAATTTGGGTTTGAGCAACTTAGTCCTTAAAAACAAACAAAAAACTTCCAAAAAACTAAAATCAAAACCCACAAAACTATTTACAGCATTAGAAAAAAACACTACAAGACAGAAAACTGTCCCATTTATCACTTAGCTGCAGATTCTTGGTCAGCCATGGAGACTGACTTTTCAAAGTTTAGAAAACATTCCTTCGTTCTCCATGAGAAACCAGCACAAAATGGATCAACCCCCTAAAAAGCTGGAGTATTTTCCTTCCAGTGACATGCAAGGCCAGCTATGAGGGATGAGTATTTACAGCTATAGAGGTCTTCAGTGTTTCAGAAAGATTCACTTGGGAGAAAAGAGGAGGATCAAAGTCATCTGGCTCTTCAGCTGGTAACTCAGTGTTTTGTCACTGTCTCAAAATTTCCAGGTTTGTCCATACACCTAAGAGTTTCATTCTTTAAGTGTGTTTATATAGTTTGGTTGGGGTTTTTTGTTTAGTTTTGGTTTTAGCTTTGGATTTGTGGTGGGGAGTTTCCACTAGAGGTACTGCATTGTCTCTATAGTTCCAAAGGATAGAGAGTACAAGCACTAGAGACACAAAAGACAACTTAATATTCCACATTTTCTTTCCAGATCAGCCATATGGGATTCTCTTGTGTTCTCACTGGAGTTCTTTTCCTCACACCAAATATAGAAATATCTACTTATGTGCAAAAATACAAATTACACCATGAATTCTCAGATACAGGTCCTGTAGCCACTTGCACAGGGGTTGACTGCATGTGTGTACATGGATTCTCCAGTTCAGCTCACCTGCACTCTTCCTCACTTTTTTGAAGTTTCAACACCCCTCTGACCCCACACAGGCAGGAAAGCCAAGAAACAGTTTGGTAAAATTTCACCTTTGCTCCCACCAAGTACTCGACTGTCCCCCCTGCCCCTTTTCCTGATCCTCCAGAAGATGGCCACAGGAGGCTGGCTACTCCTGCCAGCACACAGCTCCCAGCCCCAGGCAAGCTGTGCTGCTGGGGGATGCCTAGCCTGGGTAAGGTCCTTCAGGGACTCAGAGTAATGCACCAGAACAAAACACCCCAGCAGCCTTCTGCTCTACTGAGCAGCCACAGGCCACTGAAGCAATAAAATGTGTCACACCGAGACACTGCTCGAGCCCAAATGCAAGTCAGCGAGTTAAAGGCTTGTTCCTCACACTCAGCATCATCCCCTGCAGCTCCTAACTCTCCTAAGAGGAGAGTCAGCTCCAGTGCAGGGCACCTGCACTGAAGAAACCAAATTAACACAGTGCTCCTCCCTCTGTCTGGGGTTTGAGGACCACCTTGTGCCTTCAGTGCCAATGCTGAGACAGCATCTGAAACACCCAAAGAAACAAAAGCCCACCTGGGGCCAGATCCCCTGCTCCCCAGTGACTGTGCTCCTGCCCTGAGCATGAGGTAGGAGGAATCAGGGAATCTCAGGGAGTTCTGACGGGCCAAGGTCATTTGTACACCATTTTCAGTAGCTGAGTATAGTCAAGGACGCAGCTGTCTTCCAGACACAGTTCTGTATCCATGGTCAAAGCTACAGCAAAGGCACCACGCCCCTGGCTGATGGACAATTTGGCCCCATGCAGTTTTGCATGTTTCCTTACAAGCCCACAAACTTGCAGGGACAAGGACAGAACAACTCCATCCACTTCCACCTCCTCCCTCATCCCCTTTCAGAATACAGATGCCATGAGCCACTCATAAACAAGTTCTTCCTCCTGTCCCCAGACCACAGCAAGGATTCTGTGCACGACCATTTCCACTTGGGAACAGATTTGGCCAGTATTTCACACTGCCAGGGGTGTCTTGGCTGTCCCCAGTCACCCTTAAGCCACTTTACCAAATTTTCCCTTGCCTTGCTGATTACTCAGCCTCCTGTCTGTCTCAGAGTTGACTCCAACTACACACCCTTGGACCCTTTTGCCTTGATAAGCAGCACCCAACATCAGCTCCCCTGCCCCAGCAGCAGGGTGTGGAATAAGCCCAGGGAGCTGAAGCAAGGTTTTCCAAGAAGAAGGTAATGAGGCAGAGACTGCCTTTGGCAAGGTTAATTTCCTCAAAACCTTATCAAACCCAACTGTCTGGGCAGGACAAGGTCAATCAACAAATCTTGGATAAAGATGGTTTTTACACTTTTAGTTGGAAATCTGGCAACCAGTTGAGTACCCTTGTACAAAATCTGCATTTTTGTACTTTAAAGGTACATTTAAATTGTTGACTTTTGACAGTTTTCCAGGAAAAATGCAATTGAAATGAGGGCTGTGTTTTGATGGCCTCTATTATTGTTGCAATGCTCTTCACCTGAAATTCAGCATTGAAGGTTTGTTTTGCTTAAAAAAAAAAACTAAAAAAACAAGTAACCAAAAACCCAGATCTCTCCAAATTCTTCAGAAAAGAGAAAATGCAGCTGTTAACCCTCTTCTGAGAGGTACCTTTTGCATCCAAAGAGTTGACAGCTATGCCAGGACTGAGCCCTTATGTGATCCCTCCTGTCCATGAGCAGCCACCAGGAGATTCTGAGAAGCCCCTGGTGACAGAGTGATCCTGGCAGGGGCAGGTCTGCAGGCTGTGGATACTTGCAGTGACCTTTGACTGCTGGTGTAACGTGACCCTGATGGAAAATCAAGGGTCACTCTGGCTAAAATAATGGGGGAAACCCCCAACATTTTGTTTCTGATGGAGCAGTTGAGAGAGAGGTTTGTCAGCTGCTTATCTCAAGCCCAACACTTCAGTTGGAGGGGCCAGCCCTGACTTCAATTCCACTTTTAACCCCCGCAAACACTTCATGGCCTCCTCCTCCAGTAACAACTCACTCCTTGAGTGAGGACAAGGGCTCTTCTCCTGGCATGTGGTTAATCTGGGAGGAGCCTGGCATTCCCTGAGCACCTTTGCTTCCACCCCATGGATATGCTGTGAGTATTGGACACATGTGAGTATTGCCTCTTCCTGAGCAATTTTAAAGCACTTGGACTCATGTGCAGGTTTATCAGAGGGCAGACTGAGGAAGCCATGAGTTGATGCAGGAAAGAGCTGGGCTTATCCCTCATGCTTTGCTCTGACCCCAAGTCTTGGCACCACTCCACATTTCCCTTCAAGTCCTCAGAGGATTAACTGAATGCAAGGCTGATAAAATCATTGGGCCAGGTTTCCCTCTGTCCATCTATTGTCTTCTACAGCCCAGCATGAGCTCCTGCAGAAGCAGGGAAACACTGTGAGGAAGAGATAGTTGGTGCAATTCTACCTTTGGCAAATATTATTCAGGGACTATACATAAAACACTGAGGCCAAGAGAAGCATAAGAACATGGCACACGGTATCAGCTGAAAGGGAGGGATTTTTGTGCACTGATTTACTCCCATCCAAGGGAACAGCCTTTTCCGGAATCAGTGTTGCCCTGAGCAGACATTTCAAAGCACAAGACAGAGGAGACAGAGCTTTCCCCAGCCATGCTTGGTGGCACAAGAGGTTCTGTCTCTTGCCACCAGCTCCCTGCCCCTCCCCTGCCAAGTGGGGATAGTGTGACCTGCAAGGCCATGCAGCACTGGCAACCAGAGTCTGGGCACACTGCAGAGGATCTCCAACACCCTCATGAGTAAAATGGGAGCCCAGCACACAAAAGGATCCACCAGAGACAACCGGTGCTTAGAGAGAAAAAAAAAGTCTAAAATCCTAGCCAAATTTAGGAACTTCAGATGTGTCCTTGGCTTTGAAGAGTGATGATAATCCAGCAGGATTTGCGCAGAGCCACCATGAGAGGTGAGAACAGGTTCTAAATACAATCCTACATGACTGAATTTTAAGCACTCCAGTTGGATCTTTTTGGCATTACAGTGACAATCTTGGCATCATCACTCCCACAGTTGTCTGCAATTAACAGTTGCCACATTCAAGCCTCCTTGTGTTCATTAATGTCCAGGTCCTGCCTGACACCCCACCAAGGTGGGAAGCGAGGCAGCAGAGCAGGCTAGGAGGTGTCCTGCTGGAGGAACCTCAGTCACTCCTATCTCACCATCTCTGGCCACCACAATTTTCTCTCTAGACTGAATTATGCCTTTCCCCCTTGCTCTGGTTTTTCTCTGAAAGCACTGTTAGTTCCATCAGAAATAACATCAGTAGGTCTGTCAGCAAAATCATTCTGGCACCTTTTTACACCATGATCGACATAGTGTGAGGGTAGCAGCATTTCCCCATGCTGCAGTCAAAATATTTAGTACTTTCAGATGGAAATTAAAAGTTTAAATCTACAAAGAAAACCCCAACAGGGTGAGAGGTTGCCATTCTGTTTCACTGTGTACATCAACAAAGAGAAAACAAAACTTTATCCAGTATCACATACAGAGTACCGGAGACAATGACACAAGAACAGTCCGGGGAAACTTGTGCAGAAGTGCATTCCAGACACAAGATATTTGAAGGATGGTTTCCATTTTTGACCATTACCTATTCCTGGCCTGGATCAGGAACAGTGTGGCCAGCAGGACCAGGGGGGTCATTCTTCCCCTGTACTGTGAGGCTGCACCTCGAGTGCTGTGTCCAGTTCTGGGCCCTCATTTTGGGAAGGGCCTTGAGATCCTGGAGCAAGACCAGAGGAGGCAACGAGGCTGGGGAACAGCTGAGGGAGCTGGGGGTGTTTGGCCTGGAGAAAAGGAGACTCAGGGATGACCTTATCCCTTCCTACAACTCCCTGAAAGGTGGCTGCAGTCAGGTGGGGCTGGTCTCTTTCTCCAGGCAGCACTGACAGAAGAAGAGGACACAGTCTTAAGCTATGCCAAGGGAAATAGAGGCTGGGCATTAGGAATAAGTTTTTTATGGAAAGGGTGATAAAGTACTGGAATGGTCTGCCCAGGGAGGTGGTACAGCCACCATCCATGGATGTGTTTAAAAATAGACTGGATGTGGCACTTGGTGGCATGGTTTAGTTGAGGTGTTAGGGCATGGGTTGGACTCGATGACCTTGAAGGTCTCTTCCAACCTGGTCATTCTGTGGTTCTGTGACTCTAAGGTACCACTTTAGTCCCAACCAGCCCAGACGCCTTGGCAGAAGTGCAAGAGGGATTGTCCAGTCAACAGACTGGTGGTCTGGCTCTGCTCATTCCCCCCAACCCAGTGGAAGCTTCATGTTAAACACAGAATCACTTCAGTTCTTCACTAGATCACCTTGACTCATTGACAGCTCAATAATTCATTTGATGGTAACAACCAGGAACAAAGTCCCAGCATTGCTGAGGTCAGAAGGGTGCCCTGTAGATCCTCCAGCACTAATGTCCTGCTCAGAGCAGGGTCACAGAGGGCAGGAGGCACAGGATCATGTCCAGTCTGGTTGTATCTCCAAGGGTAGAAACACTACTACTGTCCTGGACAGCCTGTTCCTATGTCTGACCACTCTCTCAGTGAGGTTTTTCTTATATTTAAATAAAACTACTTGCATTTCAGTTTGTGTCTTTTGACAGGATCTGTCTCTGAGCCTTCCCCTTTCCAAGCCAAACAACCCCAGCCCTCTCAGCCTCTCCTCACACAGTAAACACTTCAACACCTTAATCTTGACTCTACCTTTAACTCATTCCTCTATATCCATCTCTTGTACACTGGGAGGCCAGTGCTGGACACAGCACCTCCAATTTGTCTCACCAGAGGGAGGGAAAGGATCACCTTCTGCCCTGCTGGCACTGCTGTGCCCAAAGCAGCCCAGGGTGTCGGGTGCCCTCTTTGCCATGAGGGCAGACAGCTGGCTCTTGGACAGCCTGGTATCCATCAGGGCCCCAAGTCCTTCCTGTGCACAGCTGCTGCAGCTGGGGAGTACCCAGACAGTACCAGCGCCTGCTTGTTCCTCCTGCAGGACAGGACTTTGTAATTCCCCTTGTCAAACTGCATCAGGCTCCTGTTGGCCCATTTCTCCAGCCTGCCCAGGTCCCTCTGGATGACAGCACAACCCTCTAATGTATCAGTCACTCCTCCCAGTTTTGTACTGCCTTCAGCAGAAGGATACTGACTAAAGTTAAAGTACTCATGTAAAAAGAATATTAATTTTTTCACAGTTTTCACCAAATATATGATTTTATATGATCCCACAAAGCTGTACCTAAAGCCTGCAGATATGTTTGAATGAACTTCACATGTGCATGACCAGCTGATAGCTTAAAGACCTCAGATCCAACAGCCAATCTCCTGCATCTATGCTGAAAAAGGGAGAGGGCTACAGAGAGACCATGACACTCATCCTATCCCATCATTCCTTCCTTCTTTTATTTTATTGGTAAATTAAAATTATATAATTAAAAACTAGCAGCTGCAATTCAGAGAGTCCAATATTGTCTATGCATGACTCACCCTCTTGTGGGGTTTTTTTTTGGGATGTGTTTCTGAGGTGGTGTCTTTCTCTCATGCTCCTTGTTCTCTTCCTTGCATGCTGATGTGCATCTCTGTGGATCCTCTCTCTGCCAGGCTGCAGGGGCTGCCTGATTTTTGGGATGATGTGTAGAGTAAGAGTCCAGAAGAAGTATAGGGGTGCCATATCACACCTGCCTCTGTCACTGGTGAGGCAGAAATAGGAAGGATGAAAATACCCCTGAGACAGGCAGGAACTGAAATGGGCAAGGCAGAGAAATGAAAGAAAGCACTGCCCTGGACAAGAAGAGGCCACATGGTGCTATGGCCAAGAGGTGACAGCCAAGTGACAGCTGAGTTTTAGTGGAGGACTGCTGGGAACACACAACACTGTATTACACGGCTTTGCAAGACCATGAGAAACTGAAATAAGGAAGTCAAGGCGTCCCAGTTCTTTCCCTTTTTTCTATAAGATGCTGGCATTTCAGAGCTTTTCCCTGCTGGATGGAGCTGTCTGCCCTGGAGGTTCTCCTGCACTCTAGCACAGCTTTTGATGTGCATCAGGCTGAGACCTGGTGCCTCAGAGCTGACTCAGGCTTGGCCCACTGTGCTTTGTGTACTGGCCATGAAAGGAGCTGATCCCCCACTGCTGGCACATGCTGAGCTTTTCTGATGTTCCATATTTTTAAGTGCTTTTGGGACTTCTGCTCTTAAATGCTTTCCTTTAATTTCCATTTAATTTCCTTAAAATTGTCACTGGAACTGTTGATATCTCTGACGTGTGTCAAATGCATCCTTTTCTCTGCTGTCTCTTTCTCCCCCACTATGCAGTACATATAAAGATTTAAAAAAAGATTTTAGGCTCAGCACTTCACTACCTCCTCCACACTTTCTTGAGCATTCAGCCTCTTCTTTTTTTTTTTTTTAATTTAAAAACCCTAACATAGTGCACCCAATTGAACACATAATTGTTTCAAGTAGAGCTTCCCTGGAGAATTATATAATCTCAACCTGTCTCCTTTAGGCAACATATAATCATGCAATCTACTGGCTCTTTGTTTCTCTTCTTTCTCCTTCCTTTGTTTTTCTTTTTTTTTTACCTCTCCAATACTTGTAATAAGCTCTCCACTTTGTCTAGACATTTCTGACACACGCTGCATTTCCTTCATCTTCAGCAGCTGCAGCTGGGAGATGCAGCAGTCCTCCTCCTTCCAAAACTGCACCGTGGATCTCAACACCCCCCACCTGACAAGTCCTTATTCCAGCTGCTCCTCTGCCAGTGCTATTTCTACCCCCTGTAGAAAGCTGTGTATTTCCAGCTGTGTGTTTCATCTTGTGGAGGGATTTCTTTCAATGGTGCAACTGTTACCCGATTAGGGTGAAAGTTCCCTATTAATGGGAATGCATTTGCAGTGACTGAAATTGGCCATGTTTGGTGAAGAATACTCTTACTGACAGTCTGAAATACTGCTGCAGCTCTCAGTGGGAATTCTGGAGGAATGTCTGGTCAGCTGCAGTTCCTGTGGTGCTGCACTGCTTCATGCCTTCAAACTACCATCAGGAGTCCTGGGCTAGCACTGGAAAAGCTCCATTTTCCTTAGGCAAAATGCCCTGTTTTCCCCACCTCAGTTTGAATAAAGTCCAGACCTTCAGCTGAAGGTCTGATTTCTAAGACAGAAATTAAGTTTTCTTTGAGTTTGGCAGGAAACTCTTTGCCAGTGCACAGCTTCCAGGGGGACACCAAGAGCAGAAAGCAAAATTATTTGCAATCGTGTATTTGAACGTGTAAACAAAATTACCTTGGAGTGAGTTCACATCCCTTCAGATCTTGCTTTCACCAGCAATCTAGCAAATATGTTCCGTGGCAGGAATGTTTGCTGAAACAATGGATCACATTTTTCAGCCCTTTGTTCAAGGTAACATTGAAATACGTAGTGGTGAGTATTTACCTCTCCAACCTGATCATCAGAGCTACCTTCATCCACTTGGAGATTAGGAACATACCACATACCTGATGTGTCCAAACATCGAAACTTTGAATCTAAGCAACAGGTTTGAAGATTGTGTTTGCACACCCTGAAAAGTCTCAAGTGCCTGCACCAACAACCACCTTACAGAGAACTGCCAAGCCCCAGGGCACTCCAGGGAGTTAAGAAAGGAGAAAATAGCTTGAAACTGATAGGGTTCCATGCAGGTTCCCTCACAGGTAACATGTCCCACATTTACACAAGCACTTGGCATATTTTTGAACTTTTTCAGGCCAGCTGACCTAAGAGTTCCTACATTTCCCTCACAACCTGCTTCTTCCTGGCTTTCCAGGCTCTTGTTCCACCAGAAGCAAATCATCACCAGTGGCACCGAGACACATTTAAAGCTTCACATCCAGGTCCTTCCCAGCTTTCTCACATTCCCCTGGTCTGACTGGCCTTAATGTGACACTCTTCAAGCATTACTTTACTGAGAGGGTAGTCAGACACTGAAACAGGATTCCCAGTGGACAGTTAACTCTCCAAGGCTGTCAGTGTTTAAGAGGCATTTGGACAAAGCATGTAACAACACACTTTAAGTTGTGGTAAGCCCCATATCAGTTAGGCCATTGGAATGACACAATTACTGTAGGTCCCTCCTAAATGAAATAGCCTATTCTACTCTATCATGTGTTTCCTAATTTAGCCAGCCACTGACACTTGCAACTGATGTCCAAAATTGCATGGCAGCCTCTGCAATGTTAGTAACAATCCCAAATATTCCAAATGCATATGCAAGAAATCTAAAACCAATGGTGAGTTTCTTATTCAAACATATGTTTTTGTTTCTCTATTTCTCTTTGAATTTCTTTCAAGGACTGCATTTACCAGGTTGTGTCAGGAACTGCCATGTGCTGCTGAAGAGACATTTCCTTGATCCAGGACCTTGGTTTTCAATGAAACTTGGTGTAATGTTGCAACAGACTGCTGTAGCCCTGATACATATCTCATTTGCAGCACTTGTAGAGAAATGAATCATTCCTACATAATGATTTGTGGGGTTCTGAAGCAGCTGTGAGAGAACAGCAGGCTGCACTTCTACGTCTGTCATGCCACTTCCAGGTGACACCAGTGGTGTGCTCTGTCCCCAAAGTGCAGAGCTGAGTACACCAGACAGCCCCAGGAGCCAGGAGAGCTGCCCCTTTGACTCGCCCATTGATTAATTCACCAGTTCCCAGGAAATCACCAGAAATTATTCTTCTCATCCCTCACAGAATGGGCTGTGACAGATGCTCCTTGAGGTGGGTAGCAGCTCTCTGTGACCCGTGGCTGGGACTCATAACAAACACCATCCCATTATTCCTTGTTAGCTGTGTTGTTCTCATGGCAGGACCACAACACTGCCAACAGCCAAGCAAACTTCTGCAATTCCATACACTTGTGGTCAAGGGGAACTAACTAAGGCCCTTCTCCCCATTTTGATGCCATAGGGAGGTCACAGAGCAGCAAAACAACATCAACTCTTGGTACTGATCTTTCTATCGGTGAACATCAGCTGGAATTATGCTTAAGGCTGGAGGGTGTCCACTTGCTCCTTCCTTTGGCAAAATATCTGTGAGGGGACTTTCACTGGATCCCTCCCCTCTCATCCCAGGTGGGAAACCACAGGGCTGTATCCTGGTTAGTAGGAAAGCTGGGCTTGTACCTCAGTTATTCCCTGTACCTCAGTTATTCCCTGTACTTCAATTATTCTCAGGTGTCACAGCTGCATCCTCCCGTGGAGCTAAGCAGGGGCTGTTCTGTGGCCATCATTTGCTGCTACCAGCCCACCTGCAATGGCCAGGGTCTGGCCACGATGCCTGGCAGCAGTGCCCTGGGCCACTACTGTGCTTTATGAAATGGTTTCATTTCCTAACCATTGTTATGTTTTTGTGTGTGAATGTTCCTTCTCCACTGGCAGCACCAACCCACCAGAACGTTAATGAGAAACTAACGAAGAGAGCCAGGCTAATGCAAAACAGTAATGAAGATTAATCTCTCCCCAGAGCAGAGGCTGACAGAGACCTAGAGCACCGCAACGACATTTAGAGGGTCAAAAGTGGGTCAATGAAAGCTAATTAATAGCTATTCTCTCTCTTATTCTTAATTACAGAGTGGTGTGTAGGGATTTCAAATAAGCTTCTAGACACTGAATTCCCAAACTGGGAACCACGAGCCATGCAGGAATTTGATGGCATATCTGGGCATAGATCTCTCAACTGGGAAACAAGCAGAGCCAGGAGACTGGACAGGCTGGGCTTCAGCCCCTGGTAGCAACCAGATGCATTGGATGACTTTGTATAACACAGCACAGGACCTCAGTAGGGTCCTGCCTACCTACCAGGGCAACAGTGATGCCTGAGCAGCAATTTCAGGTCAGGCTGTGGTTTCCCCCCAACAATAAGCTCCTGGCATCCACTAGCAGCCTTTGGAGTCAGTAATCCTTCAGAACAATTTCTTGATTCACAGCCTATCAGCAAGGGAGGTTAGATTTGTACATGGCTTCCAGGCATGGCCTTAACAAGTGTGTCAGAGGGTCTCATCAAGGGCTGTCACCTACAGACACAATATAATTGGACTGAAAAGCTCCTGAACACAAAAGCAGCATGGGAAGACCCTGCAACTCTGGGATGCCTTGCCATTTGGGAACTTGACTGAGTTCCCAAGCCTATTTCTCACTTCTTCTGTGACCTTACCTCACTTCAACCCCCTCACCTTGACTCCT
Source organism: Thryothorus ludovicianus (assembly GCA_013397245.1). Taxonomy (NCBI): domain Eukaryota; kingdom Metazoa; phylum Chordata; class Aves; order Passeriformes; family Certhiidae; genus Thryothorus; species Thryothorus ludovicianus. The sequence continues at coordinate 380,936 of VZTB01013174.1, read as the reverse complement.
GGCCCACCAGAACTGCATGAAGACCCTTTGGTGGCAGACAGTGCAGCATCCCAGGTAATGCTCCTGCCTCTGGTGTTTGTGTGTCTGCATTGCCTTGTCCAACACCCTTTGCCAGGCCTTCAATACATCTTCCATGTGAGGAAGATGCTTCCATTTCTCCTTTGCCTGCCCTGGGTAAACCCATACAAGAGGGAAAAATTAGCCAACCATACCCCAGAGCCAGTTCACTCTGTGCCAAGAGGTTGAAGTGGAGAAGAAAGCACCAAGGTTGGCTGCTCTAGATGAGCCATAAAGCAGCACTGAGGATTCCTGTCTTGCCTGGCTGGAGCCCCAGTGGAAGCAAATCCTCTGCAGGCAGGGCTATCCTGCCAGCTCCATGATCTCACAGAGGGAAAACACTCTGGGGCTAAAGAAAAATCAATGACTTTGCACATGTCTTTGCAAGGCTGCATTCAGAGAGGTGACTGGCACTGAAATTGCTCTACTTACCACAAAAAGTAGTGACAGTGCCATTGCCACCACAGGGGACAGACAAGAGTACAGGCCTTGTTTCAGCCCCTTGTGCTGTAATTGGAGCAGGCTGTGCTGCCAGCAGCAAGATCCTTTACAAGATCAGAGCTACATCTCTCACTATGTTTTCAAAGGTAAGACAGCTGCATTTAACTCTTGTTTAGCTGATATCCACAGCACCAGTCCACACACACTGCCCAAGGAAGCACAGAAGTGAAGGGGAGAGGAAATCAATAGACTGCAAAGATTCCCAGTGGTTCTGCAGTCAGGGATGCCACAGCACCTCTGCTGGAACATCACTGTCTGGGTGAACATTTCACCTTTGAGAAGCATGCATCTTTACTGCTGGACAAACAAGAGTCCCTTCACACATCAGCACAGAAACAGAAACTATCCCAAGCCTGTCTGACTTCTCACATGCTGAACATCTCATATACTTCTGCTCTAGCATGAGAAGAGACTGGAGCAGGTATAATCAGGGGCTGGGTCAGGCTGTAGGTCTGTTTCTAGAGGCAATCTTTGCCTCTTGCTGGGAATGTGCATCCCAGGCACTCAGGGGAAACGCTCTCCTTTAAATATTTAATTAAAGTTACTTAGATATTCTGCTAAGCTGAGTATTTAAAGAAAGTATGCACCCACCTCCCACTGATAGCAGAAGGACTTAAGCACCTAATTCTGATGAGCTCGTTTGAAAACCCTGGATTTCAATGCTCAAAGGTCTGCTCTGAATAACCAGATCATTGCCCATATCATGTGTGTGCTCTTAAATGATTGGCAGTGGAGCTACCTTACACTGATTCACCTTCTTCTGACTCACAGTCATTTATTTGCACTATATCCAGCACCAGAAATTGAAACAATGATACACATTTTCCATACGTTCACAAGAGAAATCATAAACACCACAAATGCACAACTTCATGTCCAGCCATGCCAGGCTCCCCTAACTTCTCAGCCAAATAAAACCCAATACATCTGGTCTGTACTGCAGGCATGCTGAACCAAGTCTAAGGAAATATTATTCCAGAGAAAACCTTTTTCCCCATTTTAAGGCAAATTCCAGCAATGTGAAGGCTGCCAGGCTTGTAGACAAAGCATTTCCTCTTTACTGCAGAATTAGTCCCTCCTGGCTGGTCTTGGCTTGTGTGAAGAAGGGAATGCTGAGAGGGCTCAAACTCCGCTGGCTCTATGGTGCTTTTCTGGTTTTGGGTTTACAAGTGCCCAGCAGCTGGTGCCAGCCGTGCCCCAGCACAGAACCACACAGCTCCCAGCAGGGCCAAGCTGCAACACGAGGCTCTGAGCCCCTGAGCTCCTGCCAGCGCTGTTCAAACCTCAGACTGGTGACCCAAATACCCAGAGCCAGGAGGGACCACTTTTCTCTAACACTTGGGTGCTTCTGCAGGGATGTCTGACCAAATAAAAACCAGCAGAGGATTGGTTTTGCCTTCTAAGCTCATTGACTCAGGTGTATTTCTAGACTTGTGTTAGGCAGTGGAGGGACCCCAAAGCCACTGAAGTTGCAAGACAAGTGTCACAGAGCAGCCAAGGTACAGGGATAGTAGCAAATGTGGCTACATTTGAACTAAACCATTTATCTCAAGATACATCACACCATGTCTGACCACTTCCTGAGATGAACCAATGGATATAAAACTGATAATTTGAGTCTCGAGCCACAGCAATGCCCTTGGATTTAGCTGAGTGCAGAGTTAGGGAAACTTCTCCCAGAGCCTGACTCTGATTCACTCTTCAAACTCTGAATCACTTGGTTTTAGCTCTGCCACCTACTCCAGCTAAGAGCAAAATGACCACGTATAGTTTCCCCATGGAAATACTCGCCAGCCTTCCCACAAGAGAGGACCTGAGATTGCTCCAGCTGTGCTGGCTCTGTGGGAAGCAGTGGGTGGCAGGGACAAAGAACAGCCAGCCCCAGGAGTGGATGGCTTTTGGGGTTTTAATCTGGTTTTTTTGCAGGCTGAAGGGAGACCTTCAGACTTAGTGAAATTCAAGGGGATGTGAGCTCTGTATTGGGCCTCTTGGGCACGTTAGCTTTTGCAGCAGCTGGTTTAACTGGGAAAGGAAGGAGGGTTTGGTGCTTATCACATCACTCTCCGTGAGCAATGGCAGCAGAGAGCTGGGCAGAGGTTGGTTCCATACAAATCCAATCCAGGATCAGATCAGGACCATAAATGGTTCAGCTCAAGACAAGCTCTGTCAAAGCTGTTCCACAACTGCTCTGTCTCCAGCTCCCACTGTCTTGCATTTTCTGCAGTCCTTACAAGCAATTGGATGGTTGCAGCTGGGGGCTGAAGAGAAGCTGCTTAAATTCTCCATGCCTGAGCTTTGGGGGTACTGAAAATGATCCATGCCTGAGTAGAATGATTCACTGAAGCCATAAATGTCTTTTCAGCAGCACATGCAGGCAGGCAGCGTGGTCTGCGTGTTGCTGTCGTGTTTTAGGAGTATGGGAGCATCTTACAGTTTCCTGGCTGGCTTCCAGCTAGGGCTCTGTAATCTGTTCTAACACCACAGATTCACTTTGGAGATTTTCACTAGCTGAGCTCTGCTAGAGGAATGCAATGTGGCCACTAACCTGAAATGAAGATCAGGTTAACCCTGTTTATTGAGGGTTTGTCTTGATCATCCCCACTAAGGATCTTGTGAATCTCACCTATGGAGCTGAAACAAATCTGCTTTGTCTTTAAAAAGGGGCAGTGCTAAACAAACTACTTTTCTGGTCCACTTGCATGCCAGAGACTCAGCTCCTCTAAAAATTAGGACCATTAGAAAAGACTGCAAATAGCCTTCTGGCAAGTTAAAAACTGAGCACTAAGCCAGGCTAAAGAACACAAGGCAAAATCGTGCCATGTCTGATCCAGCTCTGCAGTCAGGTAACCAGGGAGACTGCACTGCTGAGCAGGGATGGTGAAGGTGTGAGGCTGGGATGGAAACAGTGCCTTGAGCAGCTCTCAGCAATGTGGTCAGCACTGCAGCTCCTCAGAGAGGCTCAGCAGAGAGGCCAAGGCTTGAAGCTCTGCAGCAGAATCAGTGCAGAACCATGGACCCCTCTCAGCTGTCAGGCCCTGATCAAAGCAGGTCACAGCAAGGAAGGGAGGACAGAGACAGGTCAGTGGTTTGTGACCAAGCTCTGACACTATTGCCAGGACTCAAAACTCACCCAGCTGTGCTCACAGGACTGCACCATCCCTGTGCTGGGCTGAACCCCAGCTCTCTGCTCGGCTCAATGCTGAGTTCATCACTCTCCAGCCACCAACACTCGGTGCTCTTCCACCAAAAAAATATCAGTGAGACAGTGTTTGTGTCCCTGCAATGCTCCACAGAGGCACAGCCCATGGCCAGACATGGCTGACTGTGTGTGGGGGTGACCTTGAATGCCTTCAGTTCTCCACTTGGCAATGCAATAATAAGCACCACCCAAATCATTGTGACTACTCTGGTGGGTGCACAAATCAGACCAGCTCTGAGCTATGGCTCAGGCTAAGGTGAGCCATAGCTCACAGGAAGCTGTTCTCAAGGTGGTTTGAAACTCTCTGCCTTCATTTCCTCAGCCTTCTAGGGGTCATTACAGAAGATCTGTGAGGGGCAAGAAATGCTTGTAAGATATATAACTGAATGGAAAAAATAACTAGTGAAACATGAGGATAAGTATTAAAAACTGACTAAAAGCTATTCAAGCTGAAGAGAGTTAAAAATACATGAAACCCAGCTACAAGCCTAATAAACAATTGCTTCACAACTGCTCCTAAATCATCTTTAAAATATATCAAAAAATCACTTTTAAAGTTACAGACTTTTTAAAATAAAAATGTTAAGAAAAAGGAAATCAAATAGGCCTTGTAAGGATTCATTTAAACTCTACATGAAAAAAACTCTGGGCTCCTACTTCCCTCCAGTATGGATTGTAAGAAATTCCAAATCATTTTTTTGCCCATTTAAGCGGGTTTTCTCTCCCTGTGCCTCCTGGACACTGTGTGCTCTTCCAGTATTAAGGACAGCCAAATGCAACTTAGCCAAATTCACGCCTTTCACTCCATAATCTGTGATCCCTGTGTCAGCCTTCTGTGTGGGGACGGAGGTCAAATGCACCATTTGGTAACAGACTCTCCCTTTTCTGGGCTTCCTTCAGCCTTTTGTGCTCCTCACAGAGGCAGCTCCCAGCCCTGAGACCTCATTTCCTCTGTGAGCACATGGCACTGCTTGGTCAGGACATGGCTGGAGCTCCTCATAGGCACAAAAGCCTCAGTTTAGCACAAATTCAATTTGAAATGCAAAAGCCTGTTCTTAAAAACAAGAAGAAAGAAAAAAAAAGAAAAAAAGCAGCAAGCCATCCAGGTAGCAGACTGTGATGGATATTAGCCATGCACTTAAGCATGCTGCTGAATCAGGGCCATGGCCTATCGATTACGGCTGCATTAATGACGTCATTTTCTCAGAAATGATGATGGAGTCTGGATCTTGGCCAAAGTTATCCAACACATACAGCAGCAACAGTGCCAGGAACAGCCCCTGGATCTGTCCCCACAGCCCCTGGCCTGACAACACACATTTCCATGCCCGGTGGGTCCCTAGGGTTGGCAGCGCCTTGTCTTGCTGGGGCAGATGTGAGCAGGGGAAATTTGTGCTGATTGCAGGTGGACAGTGCAGAGGTTGAGAGCTGGGCCTGTTGTGGTTTAACCAGCAGGCAGCTAAGCACCACACAGCTGCTCATTCACTTCCCCCATAGTGGGATATGGGACAGAAATAGGGAAAAAAAGCCATTCCCCCTTGTTCTATCACTATATGCGCTTGTAAAAATTGCCTCTCCATCTTTGTTATTATCAACATTATTCTACTCCTAATTCCAAACCACAACACACTACAAGCTACCAGGAAGAAAATCAGCTCTACCCCAGATGAAACCTGGACACGAGTCACTAAATGTGACTTAATAAATAAAAATTAATTAGCTAGTATTAATCAAGTAAAATCCATTGGCAATCACTCTAAAAACTGTACAGAAAGGTTGCAAATGAAAGTCTATTCAAGATTCAAACTAAGCTCCAGCACCATCCCCACTGTCTATATTTAATACCACCAATGCCTTAGCATTCCAGGCCAGTTCCCCACACGGAGTGAATCTCCAGACTGCAGTTTGGAGCCTGCCAAGCAGCACATGGCTCTGCCCTCACTGTTCTTTGCAGAGCTGTGGACAGAAGGAGCAGCCATCATGCAGAAGATGCTGTTTTTCTCTGCAGTTCTCAGCTGCAAAGGGCTAATCCAAACTAGAGGCACTGCCAGCTTGCTGTGTGGTCCCTGTCCTTGCATCCCTTTGGCCAGCCCCAGGAATATACAGAGCCAGGACATACAAATCTCATCTCATTGCTGCTGAGCACCATCATACACTGCTAGCAGGCTTTGTGGCCTCTTCAAGGTGCAAAGCACCTCATCCTTGACCCGTCCCCAGGATGCTGCACTCTGTGTGTTGGTGAGTCATACACTGCTGCATCTACTCAATGCACAGAAGATTTCTCCTATCCTCCCTCTTGCATCTTCACCCCAAATTTTAAAGCCACACAGCTTTCTGTCACTCAAGCCATTTGCCACATATAGGGGACAGCAATCTCGACCGCTTTCCCCAAGAGCAGTATGGATTTCCCCAGGAATTAATGCCAGAGACAGGCACATGGACAGACAGAGCAGGGTGCCAGCTGTGACCTTGTTGGAAGCAACCAGCTCCCCATCCCATCCCTGCCCTGAGTTAGAGCTGGGTCACGCCCTGCTGCCCTCGCAGGGCAGCTCTGAGTTAATGATGCAGGAGAGCAGTCGGGTGTGACTTCGAAGGATGGGGAGAATGTGCTTCCAGCTTTTCCATAACAGTTAATCATTAACACCTTTCATGGTTGCAGAAGATGCTGGCCTCCTTACAAGCTCCCCTTATCAGCCATAATTATTTCCTGATCGGCTCTCGCCTGAGTACCTGGCTGACTTATGCACAGCACCCCTGAATCACCTGACTGCATTTATTGCCCTGTATTCCAAGCCAAATGGGTCTCTGCTGTGTCAGCTGCAATATTTACAGCATTACAGTTATTTCTCCCTGCCCATGCCCAAACATAAAAGTTGTTCTGCCCCCACCTCACCCTTTACACCATTCCTCTTTCTGTGACAAAGCAAACCAGAGCAGTCATCTAAATACCTCAGCACTCCTTTCTCCTCTTCCTCCCCAAAAGCAACAGCTCCTCTTGCATACAGCCCAGGGGGGTACTGCTGCTACATCCCCTAAGTCCACTTTAAGTTTTCAACCATTTTAATTCTATTGATACTGCCTAAATGAACACATTTCTATTTACATTTCCATCTTTTTTTTAAGTAACTCACCTCCATAGAGGAGAGAGATGTAAATCCAAGGGATAGATGTAAACATGTCACCCACATAGTGTGTTATCTGCCTCAGGGGGAAAGTTCAGAGTCACAGCTTAACTCTCTTGTTGAAAAAAATATGGATAGAGCACCCTGACCAGCAAGGTTGGTCTGAACAAATGAAGCCCTATATGAATGGAATAATGGAAATTGCCAGGAGTGGAAGGATGGCTGGTATTTAAGAGAATAAAAGAAACTTAAATAAAAGCAAAAACTGGAAATGCAGTCCTTACTGCAGCTGTGATGAAGAAACCTTTTCTAAGTAAAGAAGAAGCTGTGTAGTCTGTAGGTAGCACATGCCCATGTAAAACACTTGCTGTCCAAGAGTTTGATTTTAAAACACATACAAAAGGGAACAGAGGTCTCCAGGCACGGGGGGGGAAGAGTAGAGCGATGGAAACAGGATAATTCATGGTCAAAATAATTTTTTTCAGTGAGACAGTAGCATTCACAAAAAGGAATAAAAATGCAATGAAGGGCGATTTCATCTTCACTACCAAAGTTTAGGAAAAAACTTTTTTAGGGAAATTCAAAACCACAAAAGGAGCAGGGGATGTACACAGAATAATCCCAGAGCCAGATTACGTTGCTGTTACCAGCACCAGTGCCTGACATGTGGCTAACTCCACATCCAGGAGGTTACAAGGTCACTCTGAAACACTTGAAATCTAACAGCTCAAACCAACACTTCCTCTTTCTTCTTAGCACATCATCCCAGCCAGAAACTCAGGGAGTTCTCAAATATGACCAAGAATTTAGAAATGCTTGGTCTGCTTGTCTTGAGTGCTGGAGTCAGGCCACTTTCAAGGCTGACCAAGCAGATGTGCCCCATGCTCCAAGAGCATAAATAACACACTGGCAAAGTATTAAATTAGAAATAGTTCAGAGCTTACCTGCACATGCAGTTCTCCACTCCGTGATCACATGGTGCTTCCTTCTGCTCTCAGTTATTTATTATTTTGGTTGGGGCTGCTGCTGGTAGTGCTTTAAAAATTCAATCTCGGGGCTCAGGATCAGTCACATACACATGTAGGATCTTAAAGGATCACTCACTGAAAGGCTGAAGCAAAGGAAGGCAAAGCCTTCATTTTTTAAAGTCACCATGAGAAAATGGTCCTGTGGTTCACCTAAGTCATGACTTGTGGGGGAGAAATGTCTCACACCCTCTCTCTTAGCAAGGATAGACAAGGCATGAAGAACGGATTGACCAGTGATTTTTGCAGCTCCTTTCTCCATGTGGGAGGATGCCTCAGCACAGATAAGACGTGGCACAGGGAGGAGACCAAAGTCTGTAGAGACAAAAAGTGCAGAAAGGTGATTAAAGCAACAATATTCAGTATTTCTCATGAACATCTCTCCCTGCCCTCTCCCCCTTCCCCAGAAAAAGAACTCCTAAACCACCAGAACAAAATCCAAATCTAAAGTCACTGCAATCACAGAATGCACCAAAAACATCAGGATGCTGATGCCAACAGATGTGACCATGGGCTCATACTACAAACAGTTTTTCTCTTACACTCCTCCTACATGTTACTGGGTCCAGCCAGGGAGAAGATAAGGGTTAAGGTGAGCCTGTGGCCAGAGCCAGTACAGATGTTCCATCATAGTCTCATTACAGGGTCACAAAGTGAGGGTTTATCTTGGAAAACAAGCTGTGTTTCACCCCAAACAACACTCAGACATGCAGCTCCTGGAAAATGCTCATTTGATTCTTTGCAACCTTTTATTTCAGGCCTTCTTCCTGATGCTTTCTTTTGGCTTATCTTTTTCAGCATTAAAAGAAACCCTGATTTTCGTTTACTGTGAAATACATCTCAATAAGCAACCCTGCAAGTTGATGTCAGCTGTCTGTCACAAGTAATCCCAAAGTCTCCCTTTACTGCTGCCTGGCCCTGGGCCCTGACCCATAACTAAAGAGGTCATTCCCCAAGGTGCATTCTCGGCCTCTCTGCCAAGACAGCCAACACCAGTAGCTATTATGGAAGTCACTCACTGCGACATGCTGTCCCATCCATGGGGCACTCAAGTCAAACCACTCCTGCAAGGCCCACAGGAGCGAGGGATTGCCCAGGGAGCAGCCCAGGGCTCGCTTTTCCCTGCAGAGCCCCTCTGGCTCTTTCATACACAGACACCACAGCCTGACCTGACCACTGAACTATCCATTGCAAGAAGCCCTCTGTAATCAGCAGCCATGGAAATTAATAGCACCAGTCTCTCCATTTCCAATTCAGATTGAGAGACTTTAATCAAATCTGATGAGGGACAATGTAGCCAGCTATGAATTTATGCATGAAGCATGTTACCTGCACTGCAGTTATCCTTGTGCCAATGCTCCTACAAGTCTGCTACCAGAGAAGCTTAAACAACTTCTAACAACTGCCAGACCATGCAGGGCAAGTTATGGCTGTGTATTCTGAGTTGCTCTGTTCTTTTACCACAGTTCACCTCCCTGCTTAATTGGCATATATGGTGTTGGACCCTCTCTGTAAAAGGCCTAAAAAGGATGCTACTTCCTTGGTTTTTAGTGGATTTCTGTGCAAAGTTCCATCTCAAGACAGAGTTAGGATCCTGACCTTTAGCAAATACTTGTATCTTCATGTTCAGGGCTTACTGAGCTGTTTGGGACACATTCCCAGTGCTGCAGTTCCTGGTTCACTGCTGGTGTAGGTGGGAGCTTGCTGGCTTTTCCCAGCCTGGAGCCTGTGCCCGCCAGCCCCAGGGCGTGCAGGGCCCTTCACCCCTATCAAGCTTCATCTTGCCCATCCATTGCTCAGCCTTGTTTAACCACAGTGAGGGAGGCAGGGAGTTGTTTCATGCCTTCTGAGAAACATGTCATGGAATTGGGAAAGGTTTAAAGGTTTATCACTCTATTTTTCTGAAGGTGGTTTCAGTTCTCAGGTAAGTTTTCTTTCCTAAAATCCAAGCCACATATACATCCCCCACAAGAAATCCCACAGAGAAGATGTAGGAAAAATTGGATTTTGGTTAGCAAAACCTGTTCTTACTCACACTCCTACCACTAAAAGTCCTGATGGAAATAGCTGGGTTTGGGCCACATGCACCCATCAGAAAGCCCCAGCTTCCAATGACCACAAAAA